>JAOXJP010296396.1:0-18514 GCA_025762735.1 Platanus orientalis | reverse complement strand
TCCGGGCAATACAGTATATGTATAAAATAAACAATAAAAACTAACCTTAATGCTGTTATTGATTGATGGAAGTGGTGTGTAATTGCGAACCTGATGCAAAAAATGCCATATATAAGACACAACAAAGAACTGCCATGTTGCAGAGAATTCTTTGAATAGATTCAGATTCAGGTATAATTTATAGATGGTCAAGGGAAATAGCATTGATAAAAAGGCTAGACCAGATATAGTAGCTTTTCTTTTGATAGCAATGTCATTCCAATGACCCTCATCTTCTCCCAACGCTCCAACATTTTCACTCATGCATTTACTTCAATAAATTACTTGAAAAAAAAAAAAAAAAAAAACCTAGTTTCATATATTCTTTCAATTCAATAACAAAAATATTATTTCTATAAAGAACTAAAAGCCACTACAGCAAAAGAACTACTGAACAAAACTTCCAAATCCCCTTTTTCCTGGTTTTCTTGACAGCATTAAAAGCATCCCCCTACATATGGAGAACTGATATGAACAGACATCACTGAAGTGAAAAAGAAAGGTCATGTGAATGCAGGGATTATTGATGGCAACAAATTATGGGAGCAAGACCCATGTTCCAGGAGTCATAGTTCCATCTCTTCTAAGTTGTGCACATCAAGTTCTTTACACAAACGCCTTGACTTCGATAATGTTAGAAAGGTTATACAACTATCACTCCATTGAGCTGAAGCAAGGCAGCATTGAGAAAGCTATGATTCCTGCAGGTAATGGACCCAAGTTTGAGTAAATAAAGTCAAATTCAGATGGGTAAATCATCCACATGTGTAAAGCTGGTTTTCTCCAACAGAAGTCAATTCTAGATGCAGGATTTTGCTGGACAGCACAGGGAAATAGCATATAAATCAGGCCAGAGTATCTGGATTGAGCTGGAATTTTACAGGTCAGTAAACCATCAAGGGAACAACAGTTCCACAAAGTTTCAATGAAAACATAATGGTTTTAGGTATTCAAAAGTGGAAAACTCAGGCTTGCTGTCTGGGTTTCCAGAAAATCAGCAACCCAAAAGAGTAATGTGGTGATTTCTAAAATGAATCTGATAGAAAAAAGAGTAGAGATTAAGCACACACATGGTAACAAAAAGATGGAGAAGAGAGCAATGTAGTACCACAGATTCATTGGAACAGCCCAGCTATTCCCAATCCCAATCTCCAATACTCCAACATAGAAGCAAGGTGAACACAAGTTTTTTTTTTTAAAAAAAGAAAACTAATCTCCTATTTCATTCACCACTAAAAATATTGGGAGCTTGGCTCCTTCCATTGCTCTTAAGATCAAGAAAAGCTTCAGATATTTCCTGTGGAATATTATGATGCAGGACAACCTAGTGATGGGCTGCCACAAGGTACAAAAAGGATGGGTTTCGTGTTTCAGACACAAAACAGAAAAGGATTTGGGTCTTATAGGAGATGCATGGCTTTAAAAAAGAGGGGATTTGAGATTTCAGACTTAGGACAGAGAAAGGATTCTGTTTAAGGCAAATGCCGGGTTCTAAACTTAGGTCTCTTGAGTTCTACTGATGAAACAGCAAAGGAAATTGGTCTAGCAATGGCTGCAAGGTTTGGGGATTCAATAAAAAATTAAACAAGATAGATTCTTGAAGGGATTTGAAGGTGTTTAATGGTGAACAACAGTAATAGATCAAGAAATCAGAAAACACCACCAAGGGGTCAAGTTCATGAACAAAGAATCACCATAAAAGAAATAAAAGAGAAAAATAGAAGAGATAGGAACCTGTTTTGCAAAGAAACTCACCAAACCAGGGGATCTTAGACTTCACCAAGCTTGTACAACCCAACGAATCCACCAAGGGAGAATTAGTCCAGGTTTTACACTCAAACAAAAAGAGAAACACTCATTCCAAGAGAGAGGAGAGAGAGAGAGAGAGAGAGAGACTCATTCAAGAGAGAAAATGGCTTCAGCTGATAGCTATGTAGAAGAAATCAGTTTATTCGATTATTCATCATCAAAATAACAATAGAGTTTGGGTTTTATAACCCACAACCAGCCCCACCCTATATAGACTTTCACTCAACTCCTATTACAATTTAGGACTCCTAAGTCTTATAACTTAAAGAAAAGATAATGTACACATAGACTCCTATTCACATAAGGAAACTTAAATTAAACCCAAAAATAACTCAAGATAATTCTCCAAACAAATCCTAATAAGACACTAACTCAAAATCCCAGGTAATGAAGCTTCCTTAATGCACCACATGACCCAAACACAAGTTGTGCTCGTGTGGAACCCACCCAGCTCACATGGAGGCCCCACTTCAGCTTCAATGTCCACATCAGATTATGAAGAGCACAAGAAGTTCCATTTGGTAGATTGGAAGCTGGATTGCCGGCCAACTTGTGTTATGGGGTTGGGTGTTAGAAGCATCCACAATTAGAATCAAGTGCTTTGGGGTAAATGGTTATGGAGATTGGGAGTGGAAAGGAATAGCTTATGGAGGAGGGTGGTGGTGGCTAAGCATGGTCAACTCTCGGTTTGGAAGCCTCGTGAGGTTAGGGTTAGTCATGGAATGGGCATTTAGAAGTCAATCCTTAAGGGTAAGTGATGAGGACATTAGAAAACCTCATCACGTATATCAGAGATGGAGGAGGATAGGGCCTCGTTCACTATGGTTCGAGTAGCTTGGAGCTATGTGGAGCTCACACATCAGTCCACATGGAACCCACTTGAGGACACTTCTTAGATGACTACATAGTTAGTTAATTTAGTATATTTTCTGTTTTTGATAAAAGTATAAGAGTGTTTTATGAATTAGAGTAGGAGGGAAAAGGGGGATTTTTAATTTAAGATTTTGGGCAAACTTGTAGTAGAGGGAGGGCGTAACTAATAACCCTACTCTCTTCTCTTCTTCATTTTTTTTCAATGAATGAAAATTAAAAGCTCCAAGAAAGTGGTTGACAGCTACTCCAAAAACTCTAGAGATTGGGGGTCTAAGAGACCCTCTTAAATCAAATCACACTTGGTGAGAGGCCAAGGATCAAGTTCTTGCATTGATTTCAGCACTTTCAGGTATTTAATCTTATTTTCTTCTACTTATCTCTCTAATCTATGCTGCAAATGATTGGGAATGGTTGATGGCTGAGGTCTCTCACAAAATTTTTCATTGATTTCCTTTATATTTTGTGATC
Organism: Platanus orientalis; assembly: GCA_025762735.1. Taxonomy (NCBI): domain Eukaryota; kingdom Viridiplantae; phylum Streptophyta; class Magnoliopsida; order Proteales; family Platanaceae; genus Platanus; species Platanus orientalis. The sequence continues at coordinate 15,325 of JAOXJP010296396.1, read as the reverse complement.
TAAACCCATTTGTGGGTCAGCAGAAAATTTTCTACACCCAATTTTGGACTTCCCACCTGATCCTAAGGCATTCGGCCACCCTAAGGGAATGCCATCCTACTGTCTTATGAATTGGGTACCCTCTATGAACCCTAATCCTGTGACAACCCCTTGGATGCTTCATTATTGAGTGGACTGATACTCCTTTGTTGTCCCCATTGTGAGTCCATAAATCAGCCCTTGCAACACTAAATGGTATTCACTTTAACAGCCCCATTGGTACCTACTCTCTACAATTACGTATGGGAAATAGAACTTGATATGATAGTTGAATTATCTCCCTATTTGAGTTAGGACAGCACTTGTGTTGTATCTAATAAATTTTTTTTTTTTTTTGACAAACATTAATTAACCATCATTAAATCACTTCAATAAAATTCAAGTGACACAGCTGATGAGTAGGAATTACAATTATGTTTATCAGTAATCTAAGTAATCGCTTTTGATCTCTGTACTTTTATATCAATTGCATGCATCCGGCATCAAATTTGGTATCAGAGCATGGTTAGCGAAGTCTTAGATTAGGCTGGTCACATTGTAGGAGCATCGCACAATCTGAAAACTTTTGGCATAGCATTTCATCTAGGTATTCACATATGGTTTCCTTAGAATTTGTCTCATAGCAAATTCTCCATAGTGTACATTATTAGGCTTGCATTTACATGTTGATTTCTGTTTTCAGCATTGCATAAGAGTCAGACCTTAGGTCTTAGGAAGTTGCATAACCCTTAGGAGTAGTTTTAGTGCATGTCCACAAGACATGGCACTAACTACCATCCAAGAATGGCTGCTGAAAACTTTGACTTGGCCAAAGCTTTTAGGGATTTGAGTACCCAGATAGATGCCCACATGAATCGCATCCAAGGCCAGTTAGGTCAGGTTAACACTAGGGTGAATATAATAGAGAATTCATGATTTAGGAGTGTGGGTTCTGTAGATGGGACCATGAGAGAGTAAGGACAAATAGATAACCTCGCGGGAGGGCGAGATAGAGTTAGGCCTACTCCACTCATGGCTGAGAGGGGTGTAGGTGAGTATGACAACATTGTCATGAGGTTCATCAAGGTGGAGGCACTTTCATTTGATGGACGACTTGATCCCAACTTTTTCCTAGATTAGCTCTCTAACATGGATGACTACTTTGATTGGTACGAGATGTCAGAGGCCCGTAAAGTCAAGTTTGCCAAGATGAAATTGGTGGGTCAAGCCAAACTTTACTAGAACACCGTGGAGCGCCAACGCAATTGAGGCGCTAAGAGCAAATTGAGCATTAAGAGGGTATGAAAGAAAAACTCAAAGAAAAGTATATATCATTGTTATACCACTCTCGACTTGTGGATCAGTGGCACTCGTTGAGACAGGGCAGTATGTCTATCTCAGACTACATTGCCCGTTTTGATGAGCTCATGTGAAGGTGCAACATCACAGAAGACCCTACAATTATCCTGAGTCGATTTAGGATAAGTCTTCGATCGGAGTTTTAAAAGGAATTGATTCCCTACAATGTCACGGACTTAGAAAAGGTTTATAAATTGTGCCAAGAGTTAGAGCATTACTTGAGACCCCAGGCTTCACGAGTTTTGAGGCTCGTCGCAGTGAGTTCAGACCTATTGCATAGGATTATGGGCTTTTCACCAAGGGACAGCCTTCTAGAGGCCAGTTGAGCAATTCTTGACCCTCTTAGCAGTTTGACAAGGGTAAAGGGACTGCCAAAGAAAATCAGAGCAGTGGTGACTAAACTAGGTATTACAAGAGCAAGGGATTTGGTCACTTCACAGTCCAGCGCCCCAAGGGAAGATCAAATCTATATGTGGGGATGCACAGAGGGACATGACAGAGCAGATGGTGAGGGTGGACATGGATTAGATGAGGAGGTCCATCATCCCGACCTTTTACCCAGTGATGAGGATCAGGAGTGATGACGATAGAATTGCATTTATTAGAGGGACTTCCTATAACCCCTACTCTGCAAATTCCACATCCTTAATGGTGGTGAGATGTATCATCACCCAACAGAAACCAGAGGATGATTAGCGTAGGACTATCATCTTCTACACCAATACCACTTGTGAGAAGAGCTGAAAAATCATTATTGATAGCGGAAATTGCACCAATATGGTGTCCATTAAGACTATGCAGCGGCTGGGACTCTCACCTATCCCACTCCCTCAGCCTTACTGGGTGTCATGGGTTGACACATCCTTTATTCCAGTGTCCCAGAGATATTACGTTTCCATTGTATTTTCTTCATATAAGAACACTATCCAGTGTAACATTGTGCCTGTAGATGTAGGCAACATCATCTTAGGCAGACCTTGATAATATGATTTAGATGTTACACTGTTTTCTCGCTAAACACATGTACGTTCACATTTCAGGGTAAGAACATCAAGCTAAATCCTCTTCTACCAAAGTTAAACCCTAAGAATAAAAGTAAATCAAGTCAGGGCAAGGGTATATCAAAAACCAAAGCGAAAACAATGGTTTCCTCCTTGACCTCTTACTCGAACTCTTTTGAGTTGATGATGTGTGACCAAAGAAGCTACTCCTTACCCTACATCTGAGTGTCCCATGTTTCCTGAGAATTTGTCAAACGAGCTCCCTCCTATGCATGACATCCAACACGCCATAGATATAGCCCCATGGGCATCATTGCCAAATTTGCCTCATTACTGCATGAATCCCATAACGCATGTCGAGTTAAAGAAGAAAGTTGATGAACTTCTGCAAAAGGGATTTATTAGGGAGACTGAGCCCATGTGCCTAGTGGTTTACTTTGACAATATTATTATTTATAGCCACGACAAAAAACACCTTGGCCACTTGAGGAAAGTTTGTGAGCTCCTTAGAAAGGAAAAAATTGTATGCAAACATCAAGAAGTGTGCTTTCATGACACCTAAAGTTGTTTTCTTAGGGTTTATTGTCTCAAGTGAAGGGATGTTTACGGATTCCGAGAAAGTCCGAGCTATAGTGGAGTGGCCAAAACCTAAAAACATTCATGAGGTTCATAGTTTCCACAGTCTAGCCACTTTCTATAGACGTTTCATCTATGGGTTTAGCACAATGATGGCCCCTATTATGGATTGTATTCAAAAAGGGGAATTCCACTGGACAAAAAAAAAGGGGCGGCCCAGTGCACGAGGCTCCCGCTAACGCGGGGTCTGGGGAGGGCTAGATGTACGCAACCTTACCCCCATTTCTAAAGAGGCTATTTCCGTGACTTGAACCCGCACCACCAGGGACGCTAACGGTAAGCCTTACCGTTGGGAATTCCACTGGACAAATACGGCATAAAAAGTCTTCAAAGAGATTTAAGTCAAGAATGACTAATACTCCTATCATGTGCCTTCCAGACATTTATAAGGTCTTTGAGGTGGCATGTGACACATATGGGGTCGAAGAAAGAGAGGTATTGAGTCAGGAAGGGCACCCAATGGCTTATTTTAGTGATAAATTAAATGAAGTCTAACAAAAATACTCTACCTACAATAATGTTCTATGTGGTAATCTAACCATTGAGGTATTGGAAACACCATCTTCTGCCATAGGAGTTTAGACTCTTTTCCGACCATGAGGCTTTTGGTTCTCAGAAAAAACTAATCCCAACGCATACAAAGTGGGGTTGGGTTTCTTCAAGAGTACACTTTTATACATAAACACAAGGCTAGGGTTGAGAATAAGCTTGCAGATGCTTTAAGCTACACAGTTTCCTTGCAAGCATGAAGGTCACTAGGTTCGAGAGACTAAAACATGATTATGAGATGTGTCCAAATTTCGGGGAGGTGTATGTTTCTGTACTGAGCAACTAGTCTAGGAACTACAATGATTTTATATTGCAGGATGGGTATTTTTTAAGGGATAATCAACTTTGTAATCCCCGCACCTCGGTGCGCGATTTCCTAATCTAGGAGTTGCATGCAGGAGTTATTTTTAGAAACTTTGGTGAAGACAAGACCATTGCTCTGGTTGAGGATCGATTCTACTGGCCAAGTCTTAAAAGGGACATGGCTAGGATAATAGAGCAATGTCATACTTATCAACTAGCAAAATAGAGGAAACAAAATATTGGTTTGTATTCACCTTTGTCAGTTCCTCATGCTCCATGGCAAGACATAAGCATGAATTTCGTGCTTGGTTTACATAAGACCCCTAGAAAGCAAGACTCCATCTTGGTATTGGTGGACCATTTCTCCAAAATGGCCCATTTTGTCGCATATTCGAAAACCTCATATGCTTTAAGAATTGCTAGGTTATTCTTCAATGAGGTCATTAAGTGGCATGGTTTGCCTAAGTCCATTGTATCTGACAAATATGTCAACTTTGTTAGCTATTTTTGGAAGACATTGTAGCGCATACTGGGCACAAAGCTCTAGTTCTCTTTAGCCTATCACCCTCAAACTGATGATCAGACTAAATTGGTGAATCAAAGTTTAAGTAGTCTATTGCAGTGTCTTGTCAGTGACCACCTTAGGTCATGGGATTTAGTCTTGTCTATAGCTGAGTATATATCCAATAGTTCAGCAAAAAAGACCACAAGCTTGAGTCCGTTTGAGATTGTCACGGGTTATAAGCTTAAGGCACATACAAACCTCATTCCCATGTCAACTACACATAGGCCATCAGAGTCTACATTAGTATTCGTATAATATGTACATTCCCTGCATGAAGAGATCAAAAGTAAGATTACCCTTAATAATGAGAGGTATAAGCAGTCGGTTAATTCTCACCATGTTGAGTGAGAGTTTCAGGAAGGTATTTTGTGATGATTCGTCTCCAACCTGAGTGATTCCAGCCTAGAGTCGCAAAGAAGCTACATGCTCGCTCAATGTTTAATGTTGTAGACCTTGTTCCTTTTCATGGCCTAGCCTCTTCACTTCTTGATCCCCTCTCTGACCAGTAGACCCCCAATCACCTAGTTTCCTCAGCCGACACCTCCACCACCACCATTGACACATAGAAAAGAGGTTATAAAAGATATTAAGGATGAGTAGACTGTTTCTACGAGACAAGGTAACAACCAAAAGTACCTTACCAAGTGGAAGGACAGGCCAAAAACTGATTGCACGTGGTTGACACAGGAGGACCTATAGAGACTAGACTCAAATCTACTCGAGCGTCACCGTAGCTTTGTTTCATCAGAGGCAAATTCTTTTCAGCCAAGGAGAGTTGACGAGGACATCAAAGTACCTCATCTAGTGTACCAGAGATGGAGAAGGATATGACCTCATTCATTATGGTTCGAGTAGCTTGGAGTTATGTGGGACCCACATATCAGCCCACGTGGAGCCCACTTGAGAACACTTCTTAGAGGGCTACATAGTTAGTTAGTTTAGTTTAGTTTTATGTGTATTTTGAGACCTTATTATCTGTTTTTGATAAATATAAGAATGTTTTATGTAATTAGAGGAGGGACATGGGAGGAATTTTAATTTAAGATTTTAGAGTGGAGGCATCACCTTATAACCCTACTCTCTCCTCTTTTTCTTTCAATGAATGAAAATTAAAAGCTCCAAGAAAGTGGTTGATGGCTGCTCCAAAAACTCTAGAGATTGGGGGTCTAAGAGCTCCTCTTAGATCAAAACACACTTGGTAAGAGGCCAAAGGATCAAGTTCTTGGATTGATTTCTACACTTCCAGGTATTTAATCTTATTTTCTTCTACTTATCTCTCTAATTTATGCTGCAAATGGTTGAGAATGGTTGATGGTTTAGGTTTTACGCAACTATAACTTAATTTTCCATTGATTTCCTTTATGTTTTGTGATCTAAACCCATTTATGGGGAAGCAGAAAATTTTCTACACCCAATTTTGGACTTCCCACCTGATCTTAAGGCATTCAGTCACCCCAAGGGAACCCCAGCCTCCTATCTTATGACTTAGGTTCCCTCTTTATGAACCCTAATCCTATGACAGCCCTTCGGATGCCTCATTTATGAGTAGACTGATACTCCTTTGTTGTCCCTATTGTGAGCCCATAAATCAGCCCTTGTAATGCTAAATGGTATTCACTTTAATAGCCCCATTGGTACCTACTCTCTCCAGTTATGTATGGGAAATAGGGACTTGATATGGTAGTTAAATTATCTCTCTATTTGAGTTGGGACAACACTTGTGTTGTATCTAATATAGTTATGAATGCTTTATATTGTCTTGGACTGTCAACATATATTAATTATCCATCATTAAATCACTTCAATGAGATTCAAGTGACACAGATGATGAGTAGGAATTACGGTTATTCCTATCATTAATCTGAGTAATCTCTTTCGATCTCTATACTTTTATATCACTTGCATGCATCCGGCATCAATAAGGTTGATTTCTGGAATTTTATTTGTTTCAGATTAGGTTCAGGGGAGTCTATTAGTTTTGGGGAGAATGTGTGGTGTGGGCATGTCCCATTGTGTCAGGAGTTTAAAGCTATCTTTATCTTGGCTTTGAATAATGGAGGGTCGGTTAGGGAGAATTATGATTTCATGGGAGAGTGTTTGGCCGACAGGTCTCAGAAGGAATCTTAGTGATTGGGAAGTGGATGAGTTAGAGAGTTTTCTTAGTAGGCTCCAGGGCATTAGGCCAAAATTGGGAGGGGATGATGGTTGGGCTGTCTTTAAACAAAAAGGGTGACTTTTCAACAAAAAAGTTTTTTTCCGTGGTCTCACTAAATCAAATGATAATTCAGTTCTTTGCAAGTGCATTTACAATCCTAGTATTTCGTCTAAGCTTAATTGTTTCTTGAGGTTAGCCTATCTGAATAAGATTCTTACCCTAGATCACTTAAAGAAAAGAGATTGGGAGTTGGCAAATAGATGTGTGATGTGATTGAGGATACGGTTAGGGCTGCAAGTTATCTGAAAAATGTTAGTGTTTCGTCTGCATCCAATCCAAAATAAGCTTCTTCAGTCCGGTTATAAAAACATCCATTTATATCAAATAGGACATAGACATATATAGATCCGATTTGTTTAAATATAACAATATATGAAATATAGAGTATAAACCGTTAGATTTAAAACTAATCCAACAGTCTTAAATAGCCTAATAACTAAAACCCTAAAAATAAATAAACTCTTTACTTCATAATTGTTCTTTCCCCGTCCATGGAGGCACCCACAAGAAATGTCACAACTATGCCATAGTGGCGGAAGTTCACACCCACCACATAGGAAAAGAGATGGTGTTTTACTCTATCCAACATCGTTGCCAGGCCATACAGTATCTGAGATCTTGGCGAGGATAGAGATGGGTTAGGGAAGATTGCAATGGCGATGATGATGACGATATCTATGGAATTGTCTATTTTTTTCCGGATATCTGAAACCCGGATTACCTAAGTGGATAGGATATGGATATAGTTTTTAATATCCATTGGTTATTGGATAGGATACGGATATGTTCATATCCGGTCCGTTTGCAGCCCTAGATATGGTGGTTCACCATCTCTTCATTTATAGTCTTGTTTCCTCCCAGGTCTAGCACTTTTTCCTTCTTCATCTTATTGTATTGTGACCCTTCCCCTTTTCCAGTAAAGATCTACTTTTGGATTGGTGGATGGTGGATCTAGTTGATGCTCCCAAGCTCATGTGGGGATCATTTGTTAGGGTATTTGGAAGGAGAGGGACAAAAGGAATTTTGAGGGCCTCATTACTGAGTTGGTTAGGCGACTGAATGAATGGCTATCCATTTCCAAGGAATTTGATGGGGATTTTTGGGATTCTTTCTAGGGCAATGTTGTTTAGTTGGGCCTTGCTAAGCTCTTGTTGATCGCTTTTGTTTTTTCTTTTCTCGTGTTGTCTTCATTGCCTCACCGGTGATAGGGCTTGTATTCTCTTTGCTTTCTATTTTCTCTTACTCTTTTTTAATAAATTCCTATCATTTAAAAAATAATAGAAATATTTTATTCCCCTATCTATCTTATACGCCAAAAGATTTACTAAAAATAGAAACCAAATAAACCTATTACTAAGACTACTTAAAAAATGTATCATATAAATCTTACTAAAAACTCGATTCCCGTCACATATTGATATCCGTTCAATATTTTAGTCCTTCCCAAATCACATCGGATTTGTAAAATCTTGGTCTCATTTGAAAAGTAATTGAATAACCCTTCTAAAGACACCAACATCTAGCCAAAAGGACAAGTATTGACCTTAAAAATTTTGGACTAAAAGCAAGATACGGGATTACACTTACCTATAAAAAAAACTCTTAATAGACCCCGCATGATCACCCATGATCATATAATTTCTTCTTGCTTCTCATGGATGCTCTCACATCACAAGCAAACTAGAATCATGTGATTCAAACGTGATTTGAGAGAGTTATAGGTCTGTGAAGAAAAATACTTATTTCTAGGTTATCTGAGTTTTAAAATTGGAGACTTGTTAGCTTTAGAAATTCTCTTTGGTAAGAATTAGTAATTAAGTGATTTTCATTGTAGAAATTTGTGTGTAAACATTTACAGGTCAAAAGGCCTATTTTAGTTAATTTTTAAAGTATTCCTGATGGGGACATCTTGCCACATGGCAACCTTAGGGTGTACCAATGTAGGAGAAAGGTTCTCTTGAGCCTTTACATTGAGTAGTATGCTTCTGAAGAGCCATGCTTCAATTCAGGACAGATTCAGAGTTAGTTTGAGTACTTGCCTATCTTGGAGGCATGTGGAGCCACGTATGCACTTGCTTGGAGGCCATGTGGTGGACTTTTATTTGATGTATTTGCTTTAGTTTAAGAGTTTTATAGACTGTTTTTATTGATTTATAGAGGGTTTTTATCATATAGTAGAGTTAAGACATAATTATCATTTGAGATTTTTATATTGGGTGTAATTGGGAAAGTGTCATAAAAGCCCTCTAAAGTTCAAAATTTTCCACCAAATGGCATCTTTTAGAAGAGAAATTCTATAGCTAGCCTGAAGTCGGATGGGAGGGTAGCGAATGGCCAGCAATAGGTCGCGTCAATGATTTCGCAGTACTATGCTGATCTATTTTCGGATCTGCTCATGGACAAACCGCACCTGGAGGCTGGAGGACCAAATTTTCAGCCAGTTATCTAAGGAGCAGGCTGCCAGACTAGAACGAATGGTAACAGAGCAAGAAGTCCTAGATGCATTGAAATGTCTTGAGGAGGAAAAAGCCCCAGGCCCAGATGGTTTTCCCATCCATTTCTTTTCCAAACTCTGGAACACTGTGGGAGCTGAAGTAATGTGAGCAGTCACTGAGTTTTTCAATACTGGTTCCCTATGCCTCAGCCTAAACTCCTCATTCATCTCCTTGATCCCAAATAAAAAAGGGGCCTCTGATCTAAAAGACTTTAGGCCAATTAGCCTCATTGGTAGCTTCTACAAGAACTTAAGCAAAACCCTTGCCCATCGGATGGAGGTAATGGCATATGTGATTTCCCAGTCTCAGTGTGCTTTTGTGAGAGGCCGACAAATGCTTGACTGTTCCCTTGTGGCAAATGAATGAATTGACTACTGGCAGAAGCTGAGGAAGGCTAGAGTAGTTTGTCAAATTGATATGGAGAAAGCCTACAATCATGTCAATTGGGTCTTCCTCAAGTGGGCCCAGCATTAGATGGGTTTTGGTCCAAAATGGTGCTTCTAGATCAGAACATGTATTACTTCTACCTCTTATTTGGTTCTTGTAAGTGGGACCTCCATGGTTTCTCCAAGGGTCAGCAGGGACTTTGCCAAGGGAACCCTTCGTCTCCTTCTTTGCTCAACGTGGCATGGAAACTTTTAGCAGGTTGTTGGCAAGGGAGGAAGAATCTCGGTGCCCTAGTGGGTGTAAGGTGAGGCAAGATGGTTTGTCCGTCCTCCTACAGTTTGTAGACGACTCCCTTGTTTTCCATCCAGATTTAGAGGAGAAAATCCAAAAATTCTGCACTCTCTTGCTAATGTTTAAGGCAGTCTCCGGTCTAAGGGTTAATCTTCCCAAAAGTAAAATGTTGGCAGTGGGGGATGTGCCCAATGTGGGAAGACTGACGAAGCTGCTTGGGTGCTCAATATCGCCTTACCAGGGACATACCTGGGCCTTCCTCTTGTAGCCCGCTAAAAATCAAAACACCTATGGGACCCAGTGATTGAAAGATTCGAACAAAGACTTGCTACGGGGAAAGGACGATACCTATCTCGAGGTGGCAAGCTCACTCTAATTAAAGCAGCTTTCGGTCTATTTTATGTCATTTTTCTGAGCTCCTTCATCGGTTCTAGCCCATTTGGAAAGACTCAGAAAACTTTTAATGGCACACAAAGTGGAGTGATCATAGCTTCCATCTTGTTAGCAAGAGGCAAACCTACCTCCCCAAGGAGGAAGGTGTTACGGTGAAAAACTAGATGCCATTTGGAGGAGGGTGATAGCAGCCAAGTATACAGACCACGATAGAGGCTAGATTACTAACAAACCGACTGGTGCTTTTGGTTCTGGCCCATAAAAAGGAGTTTCATCAGTGGATTCGATACAGAATCGATAAGGGGAACAGAGTAAAGTTTTGGCATGACACTTGGTGTGGGCCCACCCTCATGCCCTTGCCTTCCCTAATCTATTTGCTTTAGCTCGGCTAAAAACAGGGCTAGTCTCTGAGCACTTGGTCAGAGAAAATGGAAAGGTGTCATGGGACCTCCATCTTCCACGTGGAATCAATGACTAGGAGTTTCTCTCCATTGCTGCAATCCTCATGAGGCTGGATGGGACAGTCGTTAGTCTGATCACTAAGGAAGACTCCAGGCTATGGTCCCCTTGTGTGGAAGCGGGCTTTGTTGTCAAGTCCATCTACAACATCATCAGGCCAAGGTATATCATATCTGCTCCCCCCACAAATGTTTGGCAGTCGAAGATGTCGGCTAAGTCTTGCTTCCTCCTATGGTTGTTGCACTTCAATAAGGCTCTGACCATCGACAACCTCCAGAAGTAAGGCTTCCAAATAGCAAACCATTGTGTCATTTGCAGGTGCAATGAGGATTATGCTGATCATCTATTCTTACATTGCTCCGTGGCTAGCATGATATGGGCAAAGTTCCTTTAAAGATTCCACTTTTCCTAGGTCTCTTCAGCTACTTTGCGTATGATGCTTGAATCTTGGTTCGATGGCCCTAAAGGAAGCCTCTCGCCTAGAGGAAGAGTTCTCTGGCATAGCATGCCCCATGTCACCAGCTGGTCCTTATGGACCAAGCAAAAATGACCGCATCTTTGAAAGGCTATCTCATTGTCTCAGCTAATAGATAGAGTATTGGTCCTTCTTTTCATATGGGTCTCCTACTCGCCTCTTTTTGCAAACCAAATGTTCTCTAATTGGGTCTTTGGTTGGGAATTCCTTCCCCTTTAAGCAGGAGAGGATGTATCTTTTTTCTTCTGATTTAAACTATTACTCTACGGATCAAAAAAATATATAAAAAAAGCCTTCTAAAAGGCTTGGTCAACCAGCCCTTAGGGGGACTTTTTTTCCTCTTTATTTCTTTTATATTTTTGGTTTCTAATTCTTGTAAACCAAGAGTGGAACCCTATGTGTTCGTGGGTTATAAAAAAGGGCTCTTCCCTCTTTGTCAACACGCATGATTTATGAATAAAAAGTTTTTGAAGTTCTTCAAAGAAGACTCACGGCTGCAACTCCAAGTCCTTACCAAAGCTTGGCCTTGGTGAAGATCAAGGAGTGGGTTGGTGATTTCCCTTAGGTAACTCTTCTCCTATCCACTATCTTCTTCCATCTTTCTTCTTCTCTCCTTCACCATCTTCTTCTTGGTTTAGTTTTCTGGTTTATTGATTTTCCAACTTACTTCCAACCATCAAAACCATTCCCATATACTTCCATATACATTTTCTTCAATCCATACTTCTTCCCTACCTAGTCAGCCACCCATCCACATCCTTTCTTTGTCTCCGTTAATCACCAAACACTCCCATCACCTTCCCATATCAGTCAGTTGACGCAAAACCCCCAGAAAATTCTTTGAAATTTATAAAAATCCCATAATCCCTTGCTGTCCAGAATTTTCCAGCACCCTATCTTATAAGACTTCTTCAATTTTCTTCGACTATACCATCCCCACACCCTACAGTTACTATAGAAATTGCTGCCTTGAAGTTTTGGGCATGAAAACTTAGAGGATTTGTCAACCCTATACCTGCAGCCAGCACTCTTTCTATGGGTTTTGAGTTCTTTTGAGATACACTCAATCTCTTGTATCCGAGATATCATATATCATCACTTCGGAGGATTACACATATGAGGGAAGCATTCCCCTTGGTTATTTGTGGCTGAGAGCAACACACATGTATGAAGATGTAGACTGTACACAGAATTTGCATATTAGGCGTTTGATAAAATATCTAAGAGGGTGTTGAAAGCTATTGGTTGAGCATACTTTAAGAGAAGCTACTCCTTGCTTCAAGACATAATCAGGTATATCTCTTCATGCTCTCTTCTATTTTCTCACCACCACATCAGCCCATAAATTTGCCAATTAATACCCACTAGCTATCCCTTGTTCTTTTGGCTTTATTCCCATATTATCACATCCATACTTAGCCACATACTTGCGGCCAGCATTTTACATATTCCATTCCTATAGCCTAGCATCAACACTATAATAGGTTTATATACATTGAATGCTTAGTTAATTCCTAACATGAAGGTAGATTAATAATTAGAGCATTACATTCTCTTTTCTCAGAACTTTATTTGTTCTATAAGTGTATAATGAGCTATTTCCATTACTAGTTTCATCTTCCTAATCTTAAAATGCACTTGATCGGAATAGGAATCTTGTTTATTGTTTGATTTGCTAAATAATTGACTGGATCTCTTTAGTCTTTACACATGACCTTTCCATTGCATACTACATCAATTCCAGTACTCAAGTCTTTTCATATATGGTTATGATAGACTTTAGATTAAATAAGGAAGCCTATACAGGTCTAGAATATGGATGTACAAGAGTAGTGTGAATTTAAAACCAGATTTTTTCCTTTAGCTTATATTTTGGAGTTGTGTGACTCCATGCAACCTAGAAGTGCAATTCTTCTAATTTCCAGGGTAGTGCAACTCATTGAAGCCTTAGACTGGTGAGACTCCATAGCTCTGGGGTTGTACAAAGTAGTAAGGCTCTACTTCACCTATCTCTTGCTATCATTTCTTGTTAATGCTTTCTAATTATTTTGACAGTTAGTTCTCCCTTGTTATTGCCTTTGTTATACTCCTGAACCCTATTAATCAATCAGCCCTAAAACCATCCTATAATCTCATAATTGACACCATGGAAACCCTAAATTACTCAATCGAAATTACCCTAAACCCCTTGGTTTTATCTCACATTAAACTCTAATTTTCTCAATTTATATTGTGCTAAATCCTAAAATCTCTGCATACTCTTGATAAATACTACTTCTTGAGCCCAAACCCCAATTTTTTACAAGAGATGGGTTACCCATACTACTTCTTGAGCCCAAACCCCAATTTTTTACAAGAGATGGGTTACCCCAGGTCTATCCTACATCTAAACAATCTTACAGGGTAAAAGAGTCACTTACAAACTCACCTTAAAACCTTGATCTCCAAAAGAACAACCAGAGATACCCCAACATTATGTAAAAGGAACTTTTGATGTTGACTTACTAGCTTAAACCATTTTTTTTTTTACTTTATTGTGAGCCTATGCATTATCTAGTACTAAAAAATCTGCATTCGAATGAATAAAACTATATCAGTAGATTATAAATGAGTTGTGTTATCATGTGGGTATCTGTCAATTGTGACTTTATTGGGTATGCTTTTCTGTTTTAAGAACAATGTACTAATATCTCTGCAAAATAGGTATAGGTGACGTGGCCCTCACTTGTATGCCATAATAAAAGTTAAAGTAGGCATAAAGAACAGAGTTTTAGCAGGAGCAGGAGACGCAGCTAAAATAAAGAAGAAGCTATTACAACCCAATAATGTACCCAGGAAATTGCAAGGCCAAAAGAGCACTCTCATAATAATAATAATACTGTAGATCGTGGGGCTAGGTATCTAGTTTCACTGTAAGGCAAAGGTTATCATCCTCTACTATGGTCATGATTACATTTACAAGAAGAAACGTGGTGGATATTCCATTTTTTTCAAAGGTAGCTCAACATATACATCCTCAAAGGTAGATCAAGTGCTCAACACCATCTAAAATCATAATCCAGTCTCAAATAACCGCCCGTCACCAGAATGGATTTCCCTTCAGTTAAAATGATCACCCTATCATTTTGTATATTAGTGATCTCTTTCATTAATTATCTCCATTCATTCACTTCACGCTACTCTTCAGTGTGCTCAAATTTCCATTGATTGAGACAAAAAAATGCAACCTATATCTGCCACAGCCTCACATGGCCATATATACAAATGCTCACCCACATGCCCCCATAGAAGGCTGTTGTAATTGATCACTTGATCAGACAGACATGCATTGGAAGCATACCTAGTTTTGAAAGTAAAATGAGCAGAAGGAAGCCTCTAAACAATGTGTACCATTTACATATTAAAATTATTTATTCTTTTATATTAACAGTTAAAAGTACTTATTCGTTTATATTAACAGTTAAAAGTACTAGGGTTATTATGGTTCAAAAACTCGGATCATTGAATCGGATCATTTAGGCCCAAAACTGATCCGGCATCAGATTGGATTGTGGATCGTTCGGTCCAAAACCGATCCAATGCCAAAAAATTCTTATAATGCTTTCCATAAAAAAATTTGAAAGAAAAAACTCAATTATAGGTATGTTAGGTGCATAATACATGAATAAACACTGTTTATAAAGATCAAGATTGAACATTTCATAACCAAACATCCAATATTATTATATACAAAAACATTATACATGTATGAACAAGGTTACGAGGTTCGTATAAGTTCAAAATTGTAGTTTGCATAACCAGACATCCAATATTATTATATATATTGATGCATAAAAACTAAACTATGTAGAAAATCATATAAACAAAAATAAAATAATAAAATAATACATGATTCATTATTCTAGCCAATGGGTTGGTGAAGTTTAATCTAGCTTTCTATTAGAAGGGTGGCGGGGGGCTTGACCGTTAACTTAGCCTCCCCCTCCCCTTGGCAGGAGTGTGGGCGCAATGCCCCCGTTAGAAAATTTTAGTGTTGTTTACATGAAAAATATGTAATTTAGTGGCTAGATTTATTGTTCATTATAAAGCCATGGGGATGTTATTTCAGGACTTTTAGGAATATTTATAGAGGATCAGAGAAGGGTTTGTGCACTCTTGAAGAAGCAAAAACTTAGATAT
>JAOXJP010296385.1:0-18515 GCA_025762735.1 Platanus orientalis | reverse complement strand
GTTTCGGACGCCGTATCTCCGCGATAAGCTGCGATACGCGAGACGTACCCGTATCTCGGGTCTGCGATACGAGTCGCAATAACGATATTTTGAACCTTGGTTGCATCACACATCAATTATTTTAAATTATTTGATGCTTTGGGTAATTATGCTACATCAATTTTGGTATCTTCCCCTTTGTATTGCATCAAGGATAATGAGGGGGAGGAGGATGCATATGCATGGGCTGCAATAGGTAATGAGGATCTAGATTAGTTAGAGAGAGAACAACTTGTTAGAACAATGAAAGAGAGTCAAAGCTGCTATTTAGGATGAAAAGAGGCACAAATTTTCTATTTTTGATCATCCTAATAGCATATGAGGAAGGAGTTCGCATTATCAGCCAATTGTGATATCGTATATTTAGGAATAGCGCAGATAGAGACACCAACCCACCACAATTACAACAGTGGAATTGTGGTAATTCTGACCCATCTCACAATTACAAGTATTATAGTATCATATTAGTATTTCTTTTAGATGATATTGAGTATCTTGTGTGTGTTTATGTATTAAATGTAGTTGTATTGTTGTTTTGATCAATTTTATAGTTTATTATATGTTGTAATTTTATACCGCAGATGGAGAAACCAACCCTACCCCCGATTCAGCATGCCAATCATGGTGGAAATGGTGACCCATCTCACAATTACAAGTATTATAGTAACATGTTTGTATTTCTTTTAGATGATATTGAGTATCTTGTATTTTTTATGCATTAAATGTAGTTGTATTGTTGTTTTGATTAATAATATATTCTATAATACGTCGTAACTGTATCTATACATGATTAGTGAACTTAACATGCTCAAAAACATTTTTTTCAAAATTAACATCATGCATCATTTACTATTTTTTTTAGATTTTTAAAGAATTTTTGGATTTGGATCAGAAGGTCCAAATCCACGGACTTACCAAGGATTTGGCAATCCCAATCTTGAGTTTTTAATCAATGTTCGGGAACCAATACCCTTTTTTGGAAAGACATGTGGTGTTTTCATCTTCCTTTGAAGTTTGAAGCTCCTTAGATCTTCAACATAATAAACAATAATGCGCGTTTGTGGCAGATAATTGGGTTCCAGTTGGGAATTGGAATGTGCACCTTCAAAGAAGACTGAAAATTGAGAAATGGATCAGTTGGCGTTTGTTCTCAGGATTTTGGATCATCATTGAATCGACCTTTATAGGGATGATAGCTGAAAATGGACCATAAGGAAGAAAGGCAACTTCTCACTAAAATCTTGCTATGAAATTTATGAAAAGCATGCAAATTCATATTATCTGTTGAAGAACATTTGAGGTCTCAAAACTCCATCTAAGGTGTAAATCTTCGTGTGGACAGCTTCTAGGGACAGCATTTTGGGCCTATTCTCCCAAACATGTCTTCTATGTCGTGAGAATGAGCAGTTCGTTAATCATCTCCTTGTCCACTGTGATTTTCCTAATGAGGTGTGGAACGTGGTCCATCGGGACTGGTGTTTCTTGGGTCTTCCCGGGAAACTCGGTGAGAGAATAGAGGATTCCAAGAATGAGGAGGAAAAGAAGAGTGCTTTGCATGGAGTCTGCTGGTCGCTTTGGTTGGAAATGAATAATAAGACATTTCAAAAATAAGCTGAGCCGTCATTTAAGGTGCTTAGTAGGGCCAAAGAAAGGTGCTTTTTTTTTCTATGAATAAGAAAGATGCTGTTTTTAGGTGACGGATAGTGCTGATTTTGTAAACTTCAGTTTGGTTGATATTAGAAGGAAGTGGAGTAACATTATAAGAGATTCCAGCTAGTTTTGCTTGTAGGGGTGCTTGACTTTGCTTTGTGAATTCTCTTTTGCACAGGGCACTTGGGGATGCCTTATCTCCTACCCAATGAATTTTCATATCAAAGAAAAAAGAAAACAGAATTTAAAGAAGGAAATGACGATGTAAAAGAAGAAGAAACACCAACCTGGTTCAAAATCTTTTGTGTAGTTTCCTCAGACAAGGCATTCCTGGTGACCGGAACAGCATGATCCAAATCTGCGGGAGCACGACGTTGAACATTCTCTTGCTCTCCAAACCCGCCGTAGTACTGATACTGAACATGATTCTGTACGGCAACGTGATTGTGCAACTGGACATGAAATGGAGAATTGGGCGAAGGAAATACGTGCATCGGACCGGGACCTTGAGGAATCACCAGACGAGGCTGCTGCTGCTGCTGCAGGTCGGCAAGATTCGATGTCCGAGGTACGAATTCAGGAGCCCCAGCGTTAAGCCGACTGAATGAGACGTTTCGGGAGAGCGAGATATCAGAAGAGACGGAAGTGTCCGGAGATGGATCGTTGAAAACGGCTGAAGGCTCTAGGGTTTCTGCAAATGATTCATGAGCCATTTGTTTCTGGAATCTATCAGGGTTTTCAGAATCTAGGGTTTTAAAGAGGGAGAGTAAAGTCTATGGTTTCTTCTAGGAAAAGCCCTTGGGGGCGGAGAAAATGGAGAGGGATTCTCAAACACTGGTGGTTCCATTTGTTATTTATAGAAGATGAGAAAGACGGGATGGGTCCATCCTCACTCCTCAGACAACGATGGAATTGTCACACACTCTCTCTCTCTCTCTCTCTATATCTCTAGTGTCTCTCTCACCCATTCGCTTTTATTACGTCATCAATTGCCACTTATAGATAAAATTACTCAGATAACCCGCGAGGAATATATTATTCCATTCCCAACGATTTCTGCAAAAAGTGTGCGAATCTCGATGAGTAACTATTAACGGACATACACGAAAATGGATTGTATCCGCTCCTCTTAACAAACGCTCCTCTACCCTAGGGGCGGGCACAGTAGGGTCGACAAGTGATTTTCACTTTCTGGGGGATGCATTTCACATGTTGGCACTGATGTGCCCACCCCTGACATGGGGCAGAGAGGAGCGCTTGTTAGGAGGAGCGGATACAATCCGCTCTCGACATGCATGGATCCTCTCCTACCACTTATGACTTGTCTAAGAGTTCTAGAAAAAATTACATGTATTTTATCGAAGGGTGTTTGAACTAGGGGTTCTGGATCACTGTTCCATGTGCATGATAGGTCAGAGAGGTAGAACATGTGTCTCATGAGATGTCCGGACTAGTCACCAAAACATTGATCAGTCAGACATGATTGGTCTCCAAAGCCCTAACAAGTTAAGAGTGAAAAAAAGTTAAAACTTTTGAAAATTGTATATTTTGCTACTTTTGGATGTGGCTTTTACTGATTGAACCCTACACATGTAGAATTTCATTTATGACGACTCAAAATCCTATTTACATTTTATTTAAGTCATTTTGCCTCATTATAACTGATGAGGAAGATTATACCAAGGCCCCTACTAGTCGACTCCGATAAATCAGCACAATCCCGACCCTATAAAAACCGACCCAAAGAGTTTTCAAGAAGACCAGCCCGAGACTCGGGACTCACTTAGGAGTCCTCCGACTCATCAAATGCTAAGGTCATTAACGAGAAGTCAGAAACATCTCTCGCTACCCGACCCCGCGAATAACCCCGACTATCACTTAGATCGCCCGACACCCAAAAACTAGATGAGGCCTCAAGGCGTTCGGTGCCCGAGATCCCCTGACATGTAAAAATGTGGCAACGCTGATTATTCCACTTAAAGATAAACACAACCTGGAAACCCCGACTACTCAGCTTAAATATAAGCATAATCAAAAAACCGTTATAAAAAGAGAATATTCTCTACAGCAAGCTTGACATTCTGAGAAAATGACAGAAAGAGCAAAGGAGAAGCGGCCAAGAACATAGGAAAAGTGACATGCGGGATCCTCTCTGATACACCACTACTCGAGCCTATAAATATGAGTATCAATTCATTATCTAGGGATGAGATATCAGAAACCCTAAAAAGATAGAACACTACTTCTACATTTCCCCATTATCTGACTTAATCGTTGAAGAGCGAGAAGCCGACACCCTACCGACGCCTAACTTCCAGACCTTCTCTTGCTTCGTGTGTGCAGTGCCCGCTCCGCCAGGGACCTCTAATTAGCTTAAAGTAATCCATTAAAATGATATGTTATCAGTTGGCACCATCTGTGGGAACTCTTATTTCCCTGAAAACCTAAGGTCTATATGGTTGAAACCAGGTCAATGGCAACTCAACACGACCAGGGTACTGAGATTGACAGGGAAGAAGCCTCCATCTCTGACAGAGCACACCCTGAAACCATAAGGGTGGTTGTCCTTGAACAAAGGATTCAAGACCTGACGGCGAATGTGCAGCTGCTGATGGAGCAGAATCGAGAGATTATACAAGAACTGAGAGGCCGAAGAGGTGCATCTAATGATAATGACCTAGGACAGCAAAGACCTCGCGCCCTTCCATCCTGGAGCCGTGGCCAGGGACACAAAGATGAGGCGGCGAGCGTCATAGCTTCCTGGTTATGGGAGGTGAGTCACCTTGGAGAAAGGATCCACACCTAGACCTCTGGGAAGAGAGAATGAAAGATGTGAGAAGAGAGATGGCCACCATGAAGAAAGCCCTCAAAGGAAAAGCCCCCGCTACTGTCGACGAGAAAATCCAGAGGACAGACCATCCCTTCAACTTGGAAGTGATGGTTCGACTGCACCCTAATAAGTTTAAGCCGCCTCAGATGGAGATGTTTGATGACGACAAGGATCCCCTCTACCACCTGGAGGCATACAAGAAGCATATGAATCTCTAGGCAACTACAACAATTAAGGGTTCTGCCGGAGTGTGGTTTAGACGGTTGAAACCTGACAGCATCCCGACCTTTATAGAGCTAAGCCGATTGTTTGTCAGCTACTTCATAGGCGGCCAGAGACACCGGAAGCCAGTCACCTATTTGTTAAACATCAAGAAGAACAAGGGAGAGTCCCTACGAGACTATATGTCTTGATTCAATAAAGAGATGTTGCAGGTTGACGACACTGAGGAAAAGGTGATCATGGTCGTTCTCATGGTAGGGTTACTGCCCTTCAAGTTCTTTTCTCTCTCCAAGAATCTCCCATCCTACATGGCTGACCTCATGGTGAAGGTGCAACGATATATGAATGTTGAGGACACTCTCAGCACCAGGCAAGAGTGGGATTCCAAGAATGCTTTGAACTTAGGCCTGTTCAAACGCCCTTGATTGGGTTCACGGGTGACCGGTTACTCTCACTTGGAACTATCAATTTGTCAATCACAGCCAATACAGGAGATCGGCAGGTCACTAGGGTGGTCAATTTTTTGGTGGTCGACTACCCCTCCGCTTACAATACAATACTCGAAAGTTCGACACTGAATCAACTGAGGGCAATCATGTTTACCTATCATCTCTTGATGTACTTTCCAATTGAGGGCGGAGTTGAGGAAGTTAGAGGAGACTAGGAGGTAACCAAAGAATGTTATAAGGCCTCGCTCAAGGGAGAGTCGACCCCAAAAGAGAGCATGTTAATTGAAAATCTAGAGGTTCGAGATGAGAGGACCCAAGTGGTGGTAGAACTAGGATGAGAACTATAAGACATTATCCTCGACTCTAACATGTCTGATAGAGTCACCCGGGTAGGGTCAGACCTACCAGGAGAATTCAAAAGGCGGCTTTGAGACTTCCTCGTCGAAAATCAAGACATGTCCACTTAGACACATGAAGATATGCTTGCAATAGATCCCTGACTGGCTATACACCGGTTGAATGTGAACTCGGCCTTAAAGCCCATCAAGTAGAAGAAGAGAAATTTTGCTTTAGAACGAAATCTGACGATTGTAGAGGAAGTGGAGAAATTGTTGGTGGCTGGATTCGTAAGGGAAGTCCACTACCCCGACTGGTTGGCAAATTGGTTATGGTACCAAAACCGAATGAGAAATGGCATATGTGTATCAATTTCACCGACCTCAACAAAGCATGGGTGAAAGACAGTTTCTGTAACACGTCGCATTCTAGTTAAAGGGTAAAATGCTAATTTTATCCCATAAGGATATATTTTTCATTTAACATACCTTATATAGACCTTAGATTATTTTAGAAACACGTTGAACCAAGCTTGAAGTGTTAGAATCAAATTGGGCTTTAAATGTGTCAAGTTCAAAAGTTATCCTGATTACATAATTAGGGTCATTTATTGGGCCCACTTACACCAATCCTGAGGGAGTTAGAGTATGATCCATACCTTTTTGGAAAGATCTTAAAGTCTAGTTTCCAACCCAACAAACTGCACTCAATTCTGATTTTTTTACAGAAAGTTATGGCCAATCTCCCGCGAGTCATTTTTCCTAAAAAACAAATATGGAGATTCAGGTGTGTGCAGGCGGGTCGCCTGTGTGGTAGCACGGTCGACCGTCGAGGGGTAGCAGGGTCTACTGGAGTCACTGGGGGCAACTGCCACCTCCCAGATTTGGAAAAAAAATGGGGTTTCACCCCTCTTCGCATGGAAACTGCGGGTAAATTGTAATTTCACACCTAAAACCTATAAACTACCTATTTCTAACCCAAAATAGACTAGAATACACATAAAAGAGGGAGAGATAAAAGAAACTTAGAGAATTAGGAAAAGAATGAGAGATTAGCTCTCTTAAGCCAAGAGGAATGAAGGTTGAGGAAGTGGTTTATGCTAAGTCATCAAGAGAAGAAAATGATTGTAAGTAAATCTATCTTATTATGGATTTTTTGAAGCAAATTCTTCTTTGATTCTTGGAGTTTGTATTGAAATCCTTTGAAATCTCTAGAATGTTTGGAGACTTATGCTCTAAGCCATTTAACCTTGTAATTAATTGAATCTAAGTTTTTCTTGTAAGTAAATCTTGCACACTATAGATGATTTGATCTCTATTCCTCTTTGATCTTTGAAATGGGTGATTGAATCCTTTCGAATCTCTAGAAAATCATTGGCTAAACCTATGAATATGATTTGATTATTGATTTAAGCTCTTTTGTAAGTAAATCTAGCTCCCTATAGTTAGCTTGATGTGACTTCCTCTTTGGATTCCTTTGATTCTTGTGTTTTGGTTATGAAAACTCATTGAAATCTCTGCAAACTATATGGAATCATTGAATTGAAGCTTCTAGAAGGTAAACCTTGATTACAATGGGTGATTTTACTATGAATGTCATTTCTATTTCAGATTATGTGATGATAGTCATGGAATTACTTAAAATTACTGGTTATTTTAGATCTAATGCCTTGAAATATGTTAGAATTTGTGAATCTCAGCTTGCTTAGTGAGTTCATATGCTCCATATGCTTGGAATAATCCTTTTTCCCATTGAAATCTCTTAAAAAATCTATAGGTTATGCTTGTGAACATTGATTTTGGTTTGATTCTTTGTTCTACACCTATTTTGTGAAAATCTATTGAACTTAGACATTGTGTGGATTGATTTCCTTCATGAAATCCTTAGAACATATGAAATCTGAATTTTCTTCCATGTGAATCTTTGAAAATCTGTGTGAAGTGTGAACTCCCCAAGATCTATCCTAATTATGATTAATTTAAAAAGTAACATTGCCATGTCTATTGATTAGAACGCTATAAGTGATATTGGTTAATCTTTTTTATTTGATTTGATAGAAGACCATGTGAATTTCTATGAAAACATATCAAACTCATTGACTCTATCAAACTTTATGTTTCCTATGTGATTATGTACAATGTGTGAACCCTCGAATTCTAACACATGTTTGAATCATTGATCTACGTGGGATCTTAGTGAATCACCACAACCTCTAACTTATGAATATGCTAACATTGAACCTAAGTGAACTATATGCATCTGAAATGATCAGTTTATGACAATATGATGTTCATGCTTGTTGTACACATTGTGGAAATATTCCAATTATCGAAACTATATGAACCTTCAAACCTATTGATATGAACCATTTTGGACTTTGAAACTTTGACTATTTTGGCATCGGTATTAGAGACAGTAGTTATGTGGACCTTCGAGGTAAGGCGAGGTGCTCTATGTGTACTTATCGGTATTAGAGACAGTAGTGAGCTCAGTGTTGATAAGGGAAGAAGTCGGGATACAACCGCCTGTATATTACACTAGTAGAGCCTTTAGGGGAGCAGAGGAAAGGTACCCGAGGGTGGAGAAGATGGCATTCACACTAGTCGTCGTAGCCCGATAACTAAAGCCCTATTTTTAGGCCCACACTATTTGGGTGCTAACAGATCAGTCGTTCAGGATCATATTGCATAAACCCAAGATCTCGGGGAGACTGGTTAAGTGGTCTGTGGAGTTAAGCGAGTTCAACATCAAGTACTACCATTAGGGAGCTATCAAGGGCCAAGTTGCTATGGATTTCATTGCCAAATACACTTATGCACCAGGTCTAGAGACTGAAATGCAAGAAGAGCAATAAGAGGAAGAGGAAGCGGGCCAAATAGAGTGGGTTATACACGTGGACTCCTCCACCAATAATGCAACCAGGGGAGGAGTTGTGTTGGTCACACTGGAGAGAAGCAAGCTCGAGTATGCCATCATGTTTGGGTTCAAGGTGACCAACAATGAGGCCAAGTATGAAGCAATGATCACAGGGCTATGCCTTGTCCACACACTTGAGGCCAAAAGGGTAAAGGTCAATAGCAACTCCCAACTAGTGGTAGGACAAGTACAAGGGGAGTATGGGGCGAAGGATGAGTGGATGAAATAACACCTTACCATGGTAGGGAAAAAGAAGTCCCAATTTAGGTATTTTAGTATACAACAGGTCCCATGAGGAAATAAAGAAGAAGTCAATAGGTTAGCTAAACTTGCATCATCCGTCACTCAGAGCCTCAACCCCGGGATCATTCTTGAGCACCTGTCGAAGCCAAGTATCAAGACAGAGGAAGACACAGAAGTCGACATGGCAAGCCCTGAACCCGAATGTGCTATCAGATCATAAGGTATTTGAAGAATGGCAAGTTGCCTGAGGATAAGGAAGATGTGAGAAAAGTGAAGACGTAGGCGAACCAGTATCTCTTTCTTAGTGAGACTCTCTACAAGAGGAGCTTCACTCTCCCCCAACTTAGATGTTTGTCTGAGGAGGAAGCCAACTATGTGCTCCGAGAAATACACAAGGGGATATGTGGGAGCCACTCGGGAGGCAGGTCGATGGCCCACAAAGCAATCAAAGTTGGATACTATTGGCCCTTTTTGCAAAAAGATGTCATTCTCCTCGCTCAAAGGTGTGACAAGTGATAGAGATTTTCCAACGTTCCCAAGAAGACCGTAGAAGAATTAGTCCCTATAGTAGGGCCCTGGCCCTTTGCACAGTGGGAAATCGACATAGTCGGGCTACTCCCCTTGGGGAAAGGACAGATGTGGTTTTTGGAAGTGGCCATCAACTACTTCACCGAGTTGGTGGAAGCTGAACCCTTGGTGAAAATCACCAAAAAGAGCATCCATGACTTCACCTGAAAGTCCATCATCTGCCGATTTGGTATTCCCCGAGTCATTATCACCGACAATGGTAAGCAGTTCAACAATGCTCTATATTGGAAATTCTGCATAGAGCTCGATATCACGAATCACTTCCCTTCCCCGGCTCACCCTTAGGCCAATGGCCAAGTGGAGGTCACTAACAGAACGCTTCGGGGCATAATCAAGAAGAGGCTTGACAACACCGAAGGCCTTTAACCCGAGGAACTGTCAAGCATCCTTTGGGCATACCGCACCACGATGAAGGCTCCCATAAGAAAATGCCATTCTCGCTGACATTTGGAATCGAGACAGTGATACTTGTTGAGATTGGAATGGCCACACATAGAACAACAAATTTTGACTCAGAGAAGAATGAAGACGGCTCTAGAAACAACCTCAACTTATTGGAAGAGAGAAGAGACAAAGTCACACTTTGGACAACGGCCTACAAGCAAAAATTGCTAAGGAAGGCAAGGAGATTTATAGTCGGAGATTTAGTGCTCAGGAAGGTGAGTTTGTCGACATAAGATCTGACAGAGGGAAAGTTGAGACCGAGCTGGGAAGGGCCTTACCGAGTAATAAGCTGCAATAGGCCTAGGACCTACTACCTTGAAACAATGCAAGGGGAGCCCCTACCGTGACCATGGAATGTAGAACATCTGAGAAAATACTATTAATAAAATTGATGTGATGATTCTAACTGGTGAAATGTTCTAATTATGCAGGGTTGACAAAATTATAGGCCATCAAGCTAAGGCTACAAGACTAGCCCCGGATTACAATATTAACCCTTAAGTCACAAGATTGACCCTAGGCCACAAGATTAACCCAACCTTCCGGATCCTCGCACCTCGAGCTTAGGCTACAAGACTAGCCCCGGGTTACAAGATTAACCCTCATGTCACAACATTGACCGTAGGCCACAAGACTGACCCAACCTTCCAAATCCCCACACCTCAAGCTCAGGCTACAAGACTAGCCTCAGGTTACAAGACTAACCCCCAGGTCACAATATTAGCCCATCCTTCCAGATCCTCGCACCTTGTGCTTAGGCTACAAGATTAGCCTCTGGGTTACAAAATTAACCCTCTGGTCACAAGGTTAATCCCGAGTTTCAAAATCAAGCTACCTCCCGATTGAAGAAAATGCAAGGTAAAGAAAAGTTTCATAAATCAACAAAAAGTGCCCAAAGCATGTTAAAACAAGCGCACCATAACTTAAGTCAATCCTCCTTTACCAAGTAAGTACAGTTACACCCCCTTGCATATAATTAAAGTTTGGGTAAATATTTAAGAGCACCCGACGGTTTTAAAAAAGAATGTCACTGGGAACCTTTATTCACCTGAAAACGCAAGAGACCCAATGGGTCCCCGTCCTTTTTTTCCAAAGGGTCGATTAAAGAGTACTGCATCCAAGGAAGTATTATCCTTGAGGTGCACCTACACTTAGAAAATTTTAGCTGATTACCTACCTCTATTCGCCGTTAAAACGTTAACCCCGAGAGATCCATATACTTTGAAAAAAAATTCATTGTTCATCCCTACTCGGATAAAAGTTAATTACCCCAAGACACATTTGTACTTAGGAAAACTTATTAATAGGTTATCTACCCCGGCCTACCTAGATACACATAGGGAGTGTGGGAAGGAATTACCACGACACACACCCACACTTAGAAAAATTTAAAGAAAAAAGTTGTGACTAGAAAGCCACACACATAGACGGGGGCAAAAGAAAATTTCATTCACACAATGAGAGTTTACAAAAGTTTTTTAAAAAGGGTACAACTATTCCTGTGGGTTGCCATCCCCTAAGGCCACCTTTCACAGGGTGACATACCCCCGACTAGCCTCTCTAGTTTCAAAAGTCACCACCGCTTTGACCACCCCCTCAGTCACTACTTCCCTTAACCGACTTCTTCTCGTTCTTCCTCGGACTCTGAGGCCCCTCATCGGGATAATGGAAGAGAAGTCTATGTCAGGAAATCTCTTGGCCACCAGATCCCGAAAGTCCTCAAACCCTTCCCAGAAGTAGTTGGCCCTGATGACCCTGAAAGCATCCGAGGCCAAGTAATTGGTTGTATCTACCTCGAGGGCCTCTTCCATAATCTTCTGTCTCTTTTTCCCTCTCCGCCTCTGCCTCGAGGTGTTCCCGCTCCAAGGCATCAACCACCTTTTTGTTCACCATCCTCTCAACGGTGGCGGTAAAATTGTCCTCGATCACGATACGGTGGTTCCTCTCACCCCCAGCTCTTCCCTAGGCTGAGTGGCGTCCCTCTCAGCCTCCCGTACGTGAGCCGCCATCTCCTTGAGCTGAGACTCCTACTCCCTAACCTTTGCCACCATGCTTGCACGAGAATCCTCGGCCCATTTAAGTTTGCCCTCAAGGGTGTAAATCTAGGCCTTCACAACCTCCCGAAGGGCCTTGATCATATTCATGGCCTAGGCAAGGCGGTTTAGATGGTTAGCCCGGACCTTCTCATAGAACTTGTACTTCTGAATGGAGGCCGTCATCAGAGCCACTGTTTGCAAGAATAAAGTCGAGTCAATATGAAGGAAAGGAAAAGAAACCAAAAAATATTGAATAAAAAACACAAAGGGAGGAGACACTTTACCTTAGCCATATAATGCATCATATCTCGATGCATGGCAATAAGGGAGAGGTTATTCCTCATATACTCGAGGTTTGTCGGGGGAACGCTCCCCAAAATATAGTCCCCCTAGGACTCGGCCTTGTTAGCTAAGAACCAGGCTCCATCGAGGACTCTCCCATTGCTGGGACAAAAGTAGAAGAAGATGCCAACTGGGTAGAGGTTGTCACTGCCATGATCGTTGGGGTGGGGGCCTCAATGGTAGTGGTGGGAGCCTCGGTGACAGTCACAGGAGTGGCTGCATGAGAAACCCATGCTTGGATCCCGGAGGTGTGTGCTGGAGAAGAGCTATCCATTTCCTCATCCAAGTCGACAACCTGGACGATAGCAGTAGGAGTAGATGGAGGCACCAGAAATACCTCGAGGGCCTGAGCCTTATAAGGCCCCCCAGAGATAACATCTCGCTTCCTCTTCTTCAAGGTTGCAGCTCCCTAGGCTGGGCCAGTTACTGATAAGCCGGCTTTCTTGGCCTCCTCAGCCTTGACATCTTTGATTTCTTGGGCCCAAGAGAGATACTTCCAATCTATCTTCATTGCTACATGAAAAATAGACTCGGGGTTAGAACTTAATAAAAAGTAAAATAATAGGAAAAAAGAGGAGAAAGGAAGATAAAAAGGATATGGATGGGTGAGTTAGTCAGGTCTGAACCAAACCCACACTAATGGAGTCAGTCGGATGTGACGAGGTCTAGGAAGGCATGGGAGGGGTAATTTATAACCTCCCAGATGCGAGCTTCTTCCTCGTCGGATAGCTCGTCTACTTTAAAAACTGACAAAAAAAAAGAGAAGGGGGGGAATAAATAAGATAATCTAAAGAAAAAAACTAAAAAAAAGAGACGACAACAGAATCACGACTTACCCACTAGGCTGATGACCGATGCCCATCCTCTGTTGAACTTCATGGCAGGGACCTCCCCCGGGGGTACTTCCAACCCTCACCCGAGACAAAGAAATATCAACTCCTCCACCCACTATTGGAGCTTGGGAGCGCAGTCACCAGAGTAAGAGTCGGGTCCCAATTGGAAAAATAGAACCATCCTGGCTCCTGCTTTTTGGGGCAGTAGTAGCGAAAGAATTCGTTAAGTGTGCATTGCCTTTGAAGGTTATCTCCCATAGGACCATACATCCTATGGCTATTCACCAGGCGCTGGGCATTAGCTGCCCCGGTGCCAGCCCAAGGAAGAATAGTAGTTCCCTTATAAACAAGGGAACCGAAAACCTGAGGCCCTCCATGAGGGCCTGCTCGTATAGTGCTTCGTTGCCAGCAGGGGCTTCAAAAGCCTGGGAGTCCTCGAGGGCAATAAAAACAATCCCTTCGGGAACTAAGTGGAATAGTATTAGGTTAGGGTTTGCGCCCCTAAGTCAGAACCATAAAGGGTAACTTTGAAGTCTTGCTTTAAAGAAAATTTCCCACTACCCCTTGGGCGTTAGATGGAGCCGGCTCGGTGGCCTGCTCCGTGGGGTTTTATAGGACTTCCACTAAGTCGTGGCCCCATCAACCATCCAATCAACGGTATCCCTGGACACCATTGGACAACACTAGAAAAGTGAAGAGATATGGGAAAGGACACCAATATGAATATGCCAAAAGGAAATGGAAGACCAAAGAGTACTAACAAAAGAAATAATAGTTTAATCGATGGAACGAAAGGAGATTATAGAAAACTAAAGAACAAACTATAGTGTAAGAAAGGGGTACTTGAAAAATGGGTAAACTTGAGAAAAACACTAGAATCGTTGGAAAATGGTATCCCAGAAGAAGGGAGATTGCCGAAGATGACTAAGAAGGAAGCCCAGACGTGCAGTTGATGTTGAAAACGGAGACGACAATACACCGGGATGAAAAAAACTTGTCGGAAATCGCCAAAAGTAAAAGGAGGTGCAAGAGATGGTAAGCAAGGATAAAAAAAGCCAAACTATGTGTTGAAGGGGATATTTATGGACAACTTTGAGTATTCTCAACCCTACGCGTGTTGCACATCCACGGGTTAATGAAATCAACCAGGGAAATGAGGTGACGTGCGAATCTCAAAATATTCTAAAGGTTTGAATATAGCCATTAGATGACTTAGAGATCCAAGAAGACACGATGCTTGACATGACTTGTAATCGGTGCCAACACGTCTTTTTAGTTACTAAAATTTATTAAATGTGAGGCCATCATGAGTCTTTATCTCCAACCAATATCACCTCGATAGTTGAAACAACACGTCGCCTACGCTGAAATAATAAGTAACGGACGCAAACAGTTCGTATTCCTGGGCCACATAAACCTAGACCCAGGAATAAGGGGGCAACTGATGGGGAAGATTATACCGGGACCCCTACTAGCCGACTCTGATAAACTAGCACAGTCCCGACCCTAGAAGAATCGACCTAAAGAGTTCCCAAGAAGACTAGCCTGGGACTCGGGACCCCCTTAGGAGCCCTCCGACTCATCAAATGCCGAGGCCATCGACGAGAAGTTAGAAACATCCCTCGATACCCGACCCTGAGTATCCCATAAATAGCCCCGACTATCACTTAGATCGCCTGACACCCAAAGACCATACAAGGCCTCGAGGCACCCGGTGCCCGAGATCCCCCGACATGCAGAAATGTGGCAACCTTGACTATTCCGCTTAAAGAAAAGCACAACCTGAAAACCCCAACTACTCAGCTTAAAGATAAACATAATCCAAAAACCATTATGAGAAGAAAATATTCTCTGCAGTAGGCCTGACATTATGAGAAAAGGACAGAGAGAGTAGGGGGAGACATGGCCAAGAACATGGGGGAAAGTGACATGCGGGATCCTCTCTGATATGCCACTACTCAAGCCTATAAATATAAGTATCAATTCATTCTCCATGGATGAGATATCAGAAACCCTAAAAAAAGATAACAATACTTCTACATTCCCTTGTTATCTGACTTAGCTGTCGGAGAGTTAGAGGCTGACACTTTGTCGACGCCTAGCTTCCTGACATTCTCTTGTTTTGTGTGTGTAGTGCCCGCTCCACCAGGGACCTGGGACGATCGTGGGACCATCTAATCACCGTAAAGGAACCCGCTAAACTGATATGCTACCAATAATAATAAGGGAAATGATTAGAGAGATTAGGGAAGTTCTTGAGGTAATAAAGAGATTCTTCTCCAATTGGATAAATTTTACTCTCAACTTTGAAAATTTTTAAGGTTAGCTCATTTTCTTCCTAGATTTTTGTGTTATATATAGTTAACACTAGTTCTACATCATTTTACAGATAATAGAATAAAAGGAAATGAAGTTTTGGAAAGTGTTGAAACTTGAACAAGGAATATGGTTGAGATTTAGTGAGTTTACATGCATGATGTGTTACTTCTTTGTTCTCCTACTGTTTTCTTATGGGTTTATCATCAATTTGGTTGATATTTTGATTTTTCTATCACTTGATTGCTAAGTCTTTGAAGTTTGGAAATATTACATCACTTGATTATTAGATCTATGAGATTTTTGTAAGTTTTCATACAAGATGTGCTACTCTTTTGATTATTGTCATTTTATTCATTTGAAATCTTTAGTTTGGATGAGATTTTACTTTTTCTTTATTTTGTTTGTTTTATTTTTGAAGTTCAGTGAGTTTCCTTCATTAAAACACTAAATCCATGGAGGATTAGTGAGTTCTCAAGTTAACTGTTCTACTCTTTTTGATTTTTCTGTACTTTCCTCCATTTTTTGTTGCCATTTTAGGTGAGATGACAGTTTTTCACTACTTCTTGATAAATCTATATGAGTTTAGTGATTTCACGTATTCTATAGAATGATTTCCTCCCATTATACCTTGGTAAAAACTTTAGTTTATATGAAATTCTGGATTCTATTTGTGTATTGCTAGATCTACTTCACTTTGAGCATGTGTTTGGCTATGAGTTACTCATTCTCTTATACTACCAACATAGATTTACTGAAATCCTAAGTTTGCATCTATGTTAAATATAAGAAGGTTGAATCCTTATGAAATTAAAAAGTGGAAAATGATTTCTACTTCATATGCTTGACGTTTGCCTTGATAACCATACTTGTAATTTCTATTCATATCATTATTGTTAGTTTGTAGTCACTACTTAAATTAATTGGTTTCAAGCTTTGTTGTTCATTCTATTTCATATGCTAGTTGGTCATTGATGTTATTATTATGCTTTCCACTTGATTAAATCCGCTTAGATTTAATCTGATGAGCTTCATATTAACATCATTACATTTGCATGTCTTGTTTGAGACTTATCTTATTATTGGTTTTGGAAAGTTAAAAAATGATTTCCGAATACTTGGTTTTAGTATGAGTATGAGCTATTACTTTCCATTTGGTTTTAAGCATGGGATTTTCATGGTCTCACTTATGTATTTTTACCACATGGACATTTCCTGCCTTGTATCCTTATGTAGCTAAATACTACTTGATATATGCATGGATTTCAAGCATTGTTTGAATCAGAGGGTTTTGTTTTATTTTGGACCCAATCACTGGGAGTCATTAATAAGTGAAGATGACACTAGTTGTCCACTAACCCTTCATGTCTCAAGAGATTTTTGTGGGCTTACCTTGACGCCCTAAGGGATTTATGTAGGCTTCATTGGTCTTATGACCCATTTCAGGTACCCAATCACCGGGTCACATTAATAGGTGAAGACGGTACTAATTTTCCACCAACCCTTGATGCCCTGAGGAATTTTTACGTGCTAATCCTTAATGCCCTAGGGAATTTTTGCGGGCTAACCCTTGATGCCCTAAGGGATTTTTATGGACTACATTGGTTTTATGACCAAATTTTTAGACCCAATCATCGGGTGACATTAATAGGTGAAGACGGCACTAGTTGCCCACCATTTATGTTCGAAATTTCAACTTTCTTGGGGACCCTACATGGGTCATATGAGATTTCAGTTTTGATGTAGATCCTATATGGTTTATATGATTTCAATTTTTTCATAAACCTTACATGAGTATGTCTTAATACCAAATCAGAAGATACATAATAAATAAGAATCAAGCTAGCTACAACAGTGATCAGATTCTAGTAAAGGTGACAAAAGTAATAAAGCTAAATTAACATAAGTTTATTGATGTGACCTAGTGATTGGGTATTTGAAATGTATCATAATACCTTCATCACCTATTAATGTCACCCTATGATTGGGTCCAAACCAATACCTTAAGTCTATACCATTAGTTCATAATCCATAGGAAAAATACCTCCCTTCAATATACTTACCTAGGGAAAACACCTCTCTTAACGAATGTAATACGTGTGGGATAACCCCTCCGGCACACGCATGTGGGACAACGCCTCCCAAACCAAATTCTCTAATCAAAACCAGTAAGTAATAACTCATACTCATATCAAAACCAAATGCTCGGAATTCCTCTTCTAACTTTCCAAAACCAACAATACAATAAGGGTTCCAAACAAGATAATGTAAATGAAATGATGCTAACATGGAACTTATTGGATTAAGTCTAAGTGGATATAATCAAGTGGAAAGCATAATAATAGCATCAATTACCAATTAGTATATATAATAACATAAGAACCAAAGCTCAAAGCTAATCAATTGAGAAGAGGCTACCAACTAGCAATAATGATATGAATAGAAATATCAAGCATGGGGAAATTAAGGCAACATCAAGCATATAGGATAAAAAACATTTTCCCCCTTTTTAATTTCATAAGAATCGAGCATTCTCACATTCAATCATAAAGAGAATGTTAGAATTTTCAATGAATTTGTGATGACAATTAAAGAGAATGAGTAAATCTTAGCTAACACAAGCTCAAAATGGAATAAATCTAGGGAATACACATATAATCCAAAAATTCATGTAATTAAGCGTTTTACCAAATCATAATGGAAGGGATCACTCCAAAGAATGTGTAGAATCACCAAACTCACAAAAACTCTAGCAGGAAATAATGAAAAATTGCACTCTCACCCAAAATGGTAACCAAAGATGGAGGAAAGTGCAAAAAATTAAAGGAGTAGGACAATCAACACAATAACTCACTAACCCTCTATGAATCTAGTGTTTGGATAAAGAAAACTCACCAAACTTTAAATACTTAGCTAGCAACTGGTAGAGAAATCAAAATACAAGACAAATTGAAGATTAACCAAAAGGAAACAATAGGAGAACAAAGGAGAATCACATTATGTATGAAATCTCACTCAAAATCTCATAAATCTAGACATCAAATGATGGAAACTTGTCAAACTTCATAGATGAAACAAATCAAGTGATAGAGAACTGAGATTTCATCCAACATGAAGGATACCAATGAATGAAAGTACAAGAATCCAAAGGAGTAGCACACCATGTATGAAAACTCATGAAAACTTAGTATTCTTCCTTGTTTAAGCTCCAAAACCCTCCAATACCCATTTTCCCTCTCCTTTATCCTTCAATTGGGAAGAACTCTCACAC
>JAOXJP010296374.1:0-18515 GCA_025762735.1 Platanus orientalis | reverse complement strand
CTAACGACCTTTGTGAATTCCTCATTGGATTCGTTTTCAGACTGAGACTCTTTTTTAGCCTTAAGAGTAATACCTTTCTTTTTGGAATTTTGTTTGAAGGACATTTCAAAGGTTGGAGAGATCCTACTTATTCTTCTATCACTATAGTATCTATGTCTTTGCTCTCCTCTATAGCTGTTACCTTGGTTCTAAACCTCTCGAGAAGTGACCTAAGGATTTTTCTCACTATATCAACTGGTTCTATAGGTTTCCTTAGTCTGGCTTTGCCATTTACAATGTCTTGCAACTTAGAGTAGAAGTCAATGAATTGTTCATCTTCTTCCATTTTAAGTTCCTCGAACCTTAAGGTGAGAATTTGTAGTTTCGACTCCTTTACTGCACTTGTTCCCTCATGGGTGACTTGAAGAAGTTCCTAAGAGTCCTTGGCCACAGTGAGGTTACAGATGCGCCTAAACTCAGTAGGAGACACTACACAGAAAATGGCATTCAATGTCTTGTAGTTTGCAAGATGTGCCTTGTGATGTGCTTCTGTCAATTCCCCTTCGGGGTTAGTGGGTTTTGTCCACTTGATTTGGATAGACATCCATACAAACAAATCCATGGATTGTAGGAAGGTACTGATTCGTATTTTCCAATACAGATAATTTGACCCATTTAAAATAGTGGTTTTGTGCTAGAGTATGACTCTTCCATGTTGGTTCTATTAGACTTCCTCTAGATGAATAGGATCTTTGACTCGGGTTGTTAAGCCCTACAAGAGCAATTTTACTCTAATACCAACTGAAATTCTATCCTAGGGGGGGTGAATAGGATTGCTCATACTCTTTTTGATTAACTTGTTTTGCTTTGTCTATTTTATTAACTTCGTTGTTTAATTTTCCAATTAGAGTGATTCAATTGTCCTTAATGATTTAATTGATTAATGCTCAATTAGATAATGCAAAAGGATAACTACAATAACATCAATCATAATGTACACAAAGCAAAGATAAATCACACAACCACAAGATAGGTGTTTATAGTGGTTCGGCACTAGGCCTACGTCCACTCCTAAATCTCAATCCAAAGCTTCCCATAATTTTATTTAGATTGAAATATAGACAATCTAGGTAAAATTAAGACATAACCCTTTCTACTTGCTACGTAAGTTATACCTACACTATGTCTCCAAAGAGTGCAATGCTCCTTCAGATGTCTCCAGTGGAAGGGATTTAAAATAGTAGAATATTGAATAACTACAAGATTACCTCATATAGGTTGATATTGCAAGATGTACCAAATGTGATTGCTCCTTCTTATGAGTTGATATACATTTTCTTCCACAGTTTGAAACACAGTAGAAATTATGTTTAGTACCTTGTGATTCTCTGGTATCCTTTCAATGGATAGCTAGTGATTATCTCCCTTTTTGATATATGATGTAGTATGCTCAGAGAGAGATCACTCAAGTATTTACACTAGCACAAGATCAATCATCCAATAAGCAAGTAAGCTTTTCGCCGTTCAGACTAACTGTTTTTCTCAGAGAAAGGTTTTCTTTTTCGTTAATCACCCTTCTATTAGACCCTAGGGTATTATTTCCCTTTTATAGAGCTAGGTATAATCTTAGTCCATAGGATTATAACACTTTCTAATGGACAAGTCTTGAGAAATCTCATATTGGAATCTCAAAAATAGAATACAAGTTTTATGAGATTCGTGGTTGTGATCGATCAGGAAAGTGTGATCGATCAGGGTCTAGGATCACAACTCTCAGGAAATTTGAAATTGTCCCGAAATTTTACTTATGATCGATCAACCGTGATCGATCACAGATCGTGTGATCAATCAAGGTCTATAATTTCTAAATTTTTTGTTCTATCCCCCATTTGGATTTGGTTCTTTCTCTCTCAACTTTTTGGGACAATCACAATTTTCTTATGACCCTTTTTAGCACCTCACACTTTATCTTAGGTTTTACTTTAATTGCTTTAGTGCATTGTGCAAAGTGTGGATAATTTCTGAGGTTTATGCCAGTCATGAGCATCCTTTCAACTTATATTTGTTAGTCTTCAGCTTTAACGTCTTTGAACTAATTCTTCATCTTAAGTCTTGGTTTTGTTCTTCACTTTCTTGACTTGTCATTTGTCTTGGTCTTGTGGTCTTTAGTCCTTCTTTGTCTTCTTTCTTTCAAGCTTGGATCACAACCTTGGACTTGACACATTACATTACAACTCAACTGTTTTGACATGGGATTGACATTACATATTCTTAACAATCTCTCTATCAACTATCAAAACTGAATACATCGCAGTTAGTAGTAGATGCACCCAACTCTTGTAAATAAAGCAAATGCTTCGAGATTATGAATTGGAGCAAGGCACCATGAGTCTATTTTTTGACAACAAGAGTGTCATTGACATCTCCAAGAACTCTGTCAAACATTCTGGGACAAAGCATATTGACATAAGGTGAATGGATAAAAAATGCTCCCCTTAACGAATGCTAACCACTGTTTTTTGTTAGGCGGCAGGCACATCAGTGTTGAAAAGTGAATATACGCCTCCTAAAAAAATGAAAATCACTTTTTAACGCTGATGTGTTTGACCCTGACAAAGAGCAGTGATGATCGTTTGTTAAGTGAAGCGTTCATAAACTGATCCTTGACATAAGACACCACTTCATTTGACAATTGGTAGAAGAGAAGGCCGTATCCTTGGATTATGTCAAGATTGAAGATCAATTAGCAGACATTCTAACCAAACCCCTTGATTCCAAGCAATTTGAGTATCTTCGAAGTGTTATAGTCTTGTGCACCATTTAGGGTGATCATGTGTGATTCTCCTGAGGTCATGGTAGGATGTGGAGATAGTCATGGAGTTAGGCATACATGGGGTGGAGTGTGGTAGTGAGTGGGGGGTCCTACCTCAGAAAATAGGAAGAAAATCCAAAAATCCACATTCTAAATCATTTTCGAGTTTCAAAATTGATTTCTCCCCAAACCAATTACGAAACTCACAATCGAGTTGGCCCAAAATGATTTTGAAACCCATAATCGATTTCGGCGGTATTTTTGTTAAAATATTTACATGCAATTTTAAAAGGAAAAAACGGTTTGTTTTCCCTTATTATTACACCAAACAAAATTCCATTTTCTCCAAAAGCTTCCCTTTCTCCATATTGGTTTCACCTTTGAGATCTTACTTTTTTGCCATGAGATCATGCCTCCACTAACCAAGAAGACTATGTCGAAGGGTGGATCTTCATCCGACCCTCCTTGGAACCCCGAGAAGTGACCGATGACATAGTCACCAGCTCGTCAATGGTCAAAGAGACCTACTGCTTCCTTCTCTCCTTTCCGTAACACCATGAGCTTAGAGAGATATCAAAGTATCTTTTCTCATCACTTCATCATCACAGAATGAGTGGTTAGTGTCGAGACCCTATGGACGGCTCGATTGATAGAGAGATTAGAAGGAATGAGATGGATTCCCTTCATTTCAGTTTTAGGCCCCGTTCAGGAAGTAACCATTCGCATCTTCTACATGAACATGTTCAATATTGACAACAAGGAACTCTCATTCTAGATAGTGGTGTGCAACACCCCCATTGAGGTCAACCCCACCATCAAGATCTTTGGAGTACCTCGTCCTCTCGCTCCTATGGCATATCCCATTCACTACCTCACTTTGGAGCAGAAAGGCGAAATGGTAGAAAACTTATGTGGGAAGTTCGTGAACTAGCTTGATCATCTATGACACAAGCAGCATTGGCCAATTGTCCAAGTCCTTCACCACATCTTCACATACAATATACTCCCTACCACCAATAGGAGTGTGCTGACGGAAGACACCACCTACCTCATCGATGGGATCCTCAACAACCATCAGATAGATCTCTCGACCATCCTATGCCACACGACGATCCAGTTGCACGAGCCTACCCATTTGACTGGGAGCTTACCTTGTCCCACACTCATCACCCATATTTTGTTGGAAGTGAAGGTGGCCTTCAAAGTGGCACCTAAGGTCATAAAGCTGGGAAGGCAGTAGGGCATGGCACCCTCTAGAAGATGGGCCTGATTGACATGACCTCAGGCCTCACAATGGAGCCCTCACATGCACACACCATCATTACACGTACCTCGATGATAACCCTCTGTCGCACCTTGGTCAGGAAGGTTTCCAATGTCTTGAAGAATAAGAAGACATTGGCTTTCAACTAAAAGCAACTAGCAGTGTGCTACAACACTGATCATCCAGAGCATCCCATCCTCTTGGGATCAGTGAATGCATCTGACTCTGAGCCTGAGGTAGAGACTGGGTTCAAGGTGCGTTCCCCACATCTACGAGCCTACCCTCAATCAGAGGATGAGGCTACCATTACACCAGGTACTGGAGTTGTGAGAGCAAAGGTAGTGTAGGATGAGGGAGCTATTGATGACGGAGATGATGATGGCGATGAAGATGAGGATGGTGATGACGATGGAGAGGTTGCCTATGATCATGATTATGAGGATGATGAGGAGGAGGACTAGCCTTTGGATGGAGTTAAGAGAGTCATTACTACTAAGATCAGTGATTTTAAGTGATGTGGGTGTCACTTTTTTTTCAGTGTATAGATGATCATGCTCTATAGGGGCTTTCCTTGTTACATTTCTTTTGTGTATGTCTTGTACCTAGGAATGATCCCCTTTTGGACCACTGATTGTAGCCCATTGAGTGTTTTATTTCTTCCTGCTATATATATATTTTTTGCTTGTCCATTTATCTCCTCTCGATCTCTAGCTCTAGTTGTGTTACTTTTTTATACTTGTCAATTCTTGCCAAAAAGGGGGAGAGAAACTTTCAAATCCACATTTGAATGGGTGGCGATGATGTGAGAATGAGGGGGAGTCACTCAATTCATATAGGACATACAAGAGAGGTACACGGATATGAGATTAGTGAGAGAGCACTAACATAGGGGGAGTTAAAAAGGTTAAAACATCATCATCAACGTAAAAATCAAAACAACTCATTTATTACACATTCTATACATATTCTCTCATGCTTTACTTCATATATATTATTTATATATTGGTCATTTGGCATGAGAAACATAGTTGTTTTGTAGTTGTGATTGCAAGGCTTATTAACTCAATGCACAAGTGATTTCAATACTATTGAGCTAAACTCCTACTCTTGTGTATTGTTGAGTCCATGTATTTAGCTTGTGGGGAATTAATGTAAGTTGTATCTAAATGTGTAATTGGGTTTTCCCATGGAATCAACAAGGGGGAAATTGTTATTGTATGTCAATCCCATGGGTATATGGGTAGTGCTAGGAGTCTTGTAAGTGTTCTATGTGAGCTCACAAGTTCATATCATGAAGCCAAGAAGGACCAAAGGCCCAAGAGTACTGGGAAGTGGCATAACAAGGAAGGTATATATCATGCATGCATATCATTTTTTGTGTCTAAAAACGATCCTATACATGGTGTAGAGTCCCGAAGAATACCCAAACCAAGAAGCCTAAGGACAGCCCAAAGAAATCATCTTAAACTTAAAGTGCATAAAATTTCAGGCAAAACCGATTGCGAAACTCACAATCAATTTTGGCAAAATCGGTTATGAAACTTGCAATTAGTTTTAGTGCAAATTTTGCATCTCAGTCAAGCACTCCCAAGCTCAAAACCAATAGGCCCAAACCAGTTTTGATAACAGTTTTGGGAAAATTCCCAAAACCCAAATCGGTTGCGAAACCCTAAACCTATTTGGGGCCTGATAGGCACTCAAAATCAATTACGTATTTCAAAACCAATTTGGATCCTAAATCGATTATGAAACCCCCAATCGGTTAGGAGGGCATTTTTAGAAAAAAAAAATTTATACAAAAATTTAGGCAAAATTTTTGAAATTTGAGCCATGTTTTTGCATATCTAAAGGTCCAAAATGCCTCCCTTTTTACCATATGCCTATCCTAAGGTTGTGGAAGCTCCTCCCTACTATAAAAAAAGACTTTTTCCCTTTAGGATAAGTTCTCTCCAACACTCCAAATTATTTTTAAGAGAACTAAGAGGCATATTATTTTGAAAGCCCTCTTTACTTTGCAAACCTCCATTACCTATAGATTATTGAGCTTTAGTAGCTAGCATTCTACAATTCTCTCTCTTATTCTTTTTCTCCTATTGGGCATCACTTCTACTATTGAGAAGAGGTTGTGGTGAGCACTTTCCCAAGAGAAACTCACCTTTGGTTGAGCTCAAGGATTACTAGAGTCAAGTACTTGGAGCTTGTGGGTAGCTAAGGCATACTAGCTCATCAAGGAGCATCCCACATTTGAGCAACTAGTAACATCAACCATATTGTGATAATATTTACTTGACTTTACATTCATTTGCATTCATATTCATTATTTTTATTGGTTTGCTTTCACTGAAAGCTTGACTAACTCCACTAGAGACACCGAAAGTAGTGCACACTTGCAAGAGACATCGAGTGTTGCTGTTTAGCTTGCTATTGAGCAAGTAGGTAGGTTTTTATATTAACAAAGGTTGTAATAGTATCTAAATGAAATGTACCTAAGTGTGGTAGTGAGCTTGAAAAGAGTGGACATAGGTCCGAGTGCCGAACCACTATATATCTTGTGTTGTGGTTTTTGGTTGTGTGATTGCTTGTCTCTCCATTTTTATACTCTATACTACTCTTGCTTAGAATATGTTTGATATTGTTCTTGAGTAGTTACATTGAAGCACATACTCACTTAATTGCGCTAAGTGTAACAATAATTAATAACATCCACAAGATAAATTTAACAAGGGGTTAAATGAATTTGAGAAATCTTATTCAACCCCCCTCTAGGATTACTTTTGTCACATTTCATAAATAATCCTTCAGTTCTTGAAAACTGTGCTCACATGCCTCATTTCAATCTAATTTGGCATTGTTTTGTGTTATCTTTGTTAAAAGACTAGCAATGCTAGAGAATCCCTAAAAAACTCTCCTGTAATATCCAACCAATCCTAGAAAGCTACGAATCTCAATCACATTCATGAGTCTAGGACAATTACCCATTGCCTCTATCTTCTTGAGATCTACATAGATTCTATTTTTTGAGTTGACATGTCCCAAGAAAACCATCTTGTCTATCCAAATCTCACACTTATTGAGGTTGGCTTAAAGCTTGTAGTCTCTCTTTAGTGTAATCTTCAAATGCTCTCCATGTTCCTCTGAACTCTTATAGTAAACCAAAAATATCATCAATGAATATGATAATGAACTGTTCTAGATATGGTTTAAATACCATGTTCATCAAATCCATAAATGTTGTAGGTGCATTCGTGTAATGCCACCAAACCTGGACTTGGATATCGTCCGTATGTGCCCCAAATTTGGATCGTTACATTAACATTTGATCTGTATTCCATACCATGTAAATTCATATCATAGTATCATAGTCCATTACATTCAATTACATGTGGAAGTGTAAAAACATTTTCCTATGCCTTACCTTAGACATAAGCCTTTCATTATTAAACTTTAACTTTTGATTCATTACCCTTACCTTTAGCAGAAGCATAACTCATTCATAGCATATATCCATAAGCTTTTCATTTGTATTAAAGTGCAGTATAAAAAGTAAATGATCTACTTAATCATAACGTGATAATGAGCATAACACAATATTGCTCACAATCACATAATATCATCAACATATAAATCTCTATAATCGTATCTGTTCACTACATTCAAATGCAATGTAAAGTACTTATTACATTCATCCAATGAAAGTTTAACATAAAGAAAAATTATGAAATCAATAACTTTATAAGCCCATTGTGTACATTAGCCTTCGTCATGATCAATCTGTCCTCTCGCTCAAACCTGTGCCAATTGGAGTGATCTTGACAGGCTTAGGAAGTACAAATACAAACCATATCTAAATGATAGCGTATATAGTTTACACACAAGTTTTTCTTATATAACATAAGCATTGATAACAATATGAAGCTCAAACTATAGAAAATAATAGAATATAAGTCCATGGGTACATGTAAATAAGCAATATAACCATAATCAAAGCCATGAACAATAAAGTAGTATGTATCAAATGTAATGATAAGTATAACATCTTTCACTTTTGGAATTAGTCAACATATCACTTGTTCATATTCATTCTCTTAATTCTTATCAATAGTTCACTCACTTATCATTAAGATTCGAATACATTCATATCACATAGTTTGTTTGCTTATAGACTTGGTCAATGTCTTAATCATTAGTTCATATAACTTTTTTTAGTAGATTTCAAAGATTTAATCATTGTTCTCCATTGTAGAGACCCAATGGGAGGTCTCAAAACTATGTTCATTAAGGTTCAATAGGTACAAATAAAAAATAGGCATAAGCCAAGTTAATATCAATAACTTCATTATTACGACCTAATGGTAGGTCCCAAAACATTAATCAAAAGGGTTCAATGAGTCAATATGTTCAAATCAATATTTAAAGAGGTTTAAAGAGTTTAATACCATATAGAGTTCAATCTCCATTGTTTAGACCTAATAGGAGGTCCCAAAGGTTCAACGATTCAAAGTTTAATACAGTTCTACCTTGTTTAGACCCAGGGTTAAGTCCCTTCCTTGTTTAGACCCAAGGTTAAGTTTTTTCCTTGTTTAGACCCTAGGTTAAGTTCTTTCCTTATTTAGATCTAAGGTTAAGTCATCAAAAATAGAATTCTACCTTATTTAGACCCAAGGTTTGGTCATTTCCTTGTTTAGCCTCAAGATTAGGTCCCTTCCTTATTTAAACCTATGGTTAAGCCATTAATATAGAATTCTATCAAAGCTTCAATAATTTAATAAGGCTCAAAGAGGGTTTAATAGTTCAAAGATTCACTGGCATTTCAAAGTTCAATAAAAGATTGAGTCATATCAAAGGACATCAATAGTCAATAAGGGTTCTCATGACATATGAAAGAAGGTTTTATGGTTCAATAAGTTCTACTCATTTAATATTAACATTTCACATTTAATTGTTCATAATTCATTCATATAGATCACATATGATCATTGCTTTAAGTACATTTCCATAATTCATAGTTCTTATGATTTTTCATATTATGAGATCTTTTTTTGTTCAAAGAAACCAAAATTGACAATCATTGGTTTGTATTTCATAGTCCATATGTGAAAATTAAAATTTTGATCATACTTAATTTTAGTCAATGACATTTCCTCATGTTTAATTTCATGTTAGTTTAAAGGAATTCATATTTCTTATTGCAATTCAACAAGATTCACTTAAAACAATCATATCATGTTCCATAATAGGTAATTTCATGGGGATTCTTATCAATTTGATATTAGATCCATGTCAATTAATATCTAACATGTGGATTTCAAAGGAAAACCCCAAGGATCTGTCATTCAAGAGAATCATGAGTTCAAAACATACTTAGATTCAATTTTTATAATAATTCATATGAGATTTCAATAGATAACATGAATTCATCAAAGGAGCTTGACATTGGTGATTGAAATAGCTTCAACTCACATGGAAGTCACTTACAATCATAGGAATCATCAAATTAGAGCAAGGCTCTCATGGTTTCCAAATCAAATGCATTATAATAGTGGAGTTCACCATTAATTCACTTAAATCTAGAGGAAACAAATGAGAAAATGACATTTGTTTATAAGAGTACTTACAATCCTTATCCTCTTCCAAATTCCCTTGATCACTCCTTCATTCCTCAATCTCTATCATTTTTGTATGAATCAAGTTAGAAAGCATTTTGAACAAGAATCTAGTATCAAAACCTTCAAATTCTAGCTTACTTAGCCTAGATCTAAGAAAATCAAGCTTACCTTAGCTTAGGAGAGCCAAATCTACACTTGTCCCAATTCTCTCATATCTCTCTCTCCCTTGGGTGTATTCTAATCTATTTTAAGCTAAAAAGAGCTCATGTAGTTGTCTTTGTACGAGATTTCTCTTCTCTAAGAAGATTCTAAGGTGAAATGGGGAAGCAATCCCCCTTTTTTTAATCTAGGCTAGTGGGGATTGGTCCCCCCAAGTAGGGATTGCTCTCACCACCCTCAGACCAATTACAAAATCTTAGGACCGCTTATAGACCCCCTTGGGACCAGTCATGTGGTCTTGGATTGCTCGTACTGTGTGAAAACAAAACTTCCTGAACTTGTCATTTTTGGTTTCGCGTGTGGGGACTAGTCACACATATGGTGACCACTAATGGTACCCCTAGGACCCATTCCTCCACTTTGGGACCTCTCACAGGTATTAAATAGGATTTTTTCCAGATTTAACCCTTTACAAGAAAATTTTCATATCTTTCACTAAAAATTCTGATTTGCGCAACGTTTGTTGTGTTAGAAAGTAGACTTGAAGAACTTTCCAACGATGTATGCCATAAACCTAGATTGTCTCGGGATTTATGTAGGTTCTCCAATGAAGTTACTCCAAAGCACCCTTAGAGCAATCTTCTAAACTCGACAGGTTTAAGGTCAAACTTAGG
Organism: Platanus orientalis; assembly: GCA_025762735.1. Classification (NCBI taxonomy): domain Eukaryota; kingdom Viridiplantae; phylum Streptophyta; class Magnoliopsida; order Proteales; family Platanaceae; genus Platanus; species Platanus orientalis. The sequence goes on along the minus strand of JAOXJP010296374.1, from coordinate 8,021 downwards.
TTCTTTAGTTCTGGCTTGGTCCAAAGGGTTCCTAAACCACTTTATGGTCTATATAAATATTTGAAAAAAAAATTTATCCCTATGGAGGAAAATCATAATTTTTTCCTTCAACTACAACACGGGGTGTTACAATTCATTAGTCCAAAAGACATGACTAGGAACTTATAGCATCCATATTTAGTATAGAAGAAAATATTTGTTAAATCATCATTTTTTATCAGAAGTTGAAGGTATCCGGATTTAAGGTCAACCTTAGAAAAGGACTTGACACCTTGTAGTTGATCAAAGAGATCATCAATTCTTGGCAAATGATACTTGTTCTTCACTATTACCTTGTTCAACTATCTGTAATCAATGCATAATCACATGGTTCCATCTTTCTTCACAAAAAAATAGGTGCTCCCCATGGTAAAACACTAGGGCGGACGAAACCTCTTTTTATTAAATCATGCAATTGTACTTTAAGTGCCTTCAATTCAGCTAGTACTATATGATATGGTTCTATAGAAATAGGCTTAGTGCCTTCTACTAACTCAATTGCAAACTCAATCTCCCTATCTAGAGGTAAGTCAGGAAGATCATCAATAAACATCGATGAAATTTCTAACATTAGATGTCTCTCATCTGCACTTTATCATTCTAGTCATCTATTATGTAAGCTAGGTACCCTAGCCCAACTTTCTGCAATAACCTTTTTGCTCGCAGGACAAAAATAATCTTAGGGAAACTTTGTATTCCCTTGAATACAAACTTGGGCTGATTGGGGATACTAATTGTCACCTCCTTGCAATAATAATCCACCTTAGCATGGTGAGTGGCTAACTAATCTAGGCTTAGGATGACATCAAAGTCCTGTAGATCCAATAGAATCAAGTCTACTAATAACTCAACTTCCCCAATCCTGACTACACATGACTTGTATTCTAGCTCAACAATCATAGTCTTACCAAGTGGAGTGGATATAACTATATCATACTCTAATGGTTCTAGTGTAGCATCAATAAATGTAACAAGTCTAGTAGACATAAAAGTGTTTGGATCCAAGGTCAATAAGTACTCTAACATCTTATAAAATTAAACAAAGAATACTTGTCACCATAGTGTTGGATGCTTTTACATCCTTTTCATTAACCGCGTAGGCACGCCCTTGTATCTTTATTCTAGGCTTCCCATAAGCAAGATTGATCGTCATATTAGTCTTCATCATAAGACAATCTCTAATCATGTGACTTGTCTTTCTACTTCTGAAACATGCTTCTGTCTTGACATGGAAAACACCTAAATGAGGTTTTCCACATCTAGGACAAGTAACTCTATTTGACTAGGTCTTGGTCTCAGTCACTACCATGGTTGTCTCAACCACATTAGAAAAAGTGTTCAATCATAGGGCAGCCATGCATGCATAGATACTTGGGCGTAAACCCCTCTAAAATTTCGTGGTTTTTCACTCATCATCTCTAGCTGTATGAGGAGCAAACCTAGCCACGTCCTTGAACTTGGCCTTATACTATAAGATCGTCTTGCTTTCTTGTACGAGTTTCATGAACTCCCTCTCCTTAGCATCACAAACACTACGTGGAAAATAGTAGTTATGGAAAGCTTTAAGGAAAATGCCCCAAGTGAGTGGTTCGCATTCCTTTAGCAATAAAGTATCTTTAGTGTCTCTCGACCAATGTTCAACTTATCCTTTCAACATAAAGATTACAAAAGAGGCCTTCTGAACCACAGTACAACCAATCACATAGAATATTTTCTCTAATTGCATATGCCATGCTTCCTCTTCCGATGGATCTGAGGAGACTTTAAACTTAACAGGCCTCATCCTCTTGAACTGCTCTAAAGCATTAGTATCATGCTCAACATTTTTGTCCCTTGCAGTCACATGGCACCGCACTACATCAATTAACTCTCTAATAGCTCTAAACACTCCATTTTGGTCTTTAGCTTCTGCTTGATAAGCATAAACAATAGACCCATGGGGCGACATACTTTCCCAAAAATAATCAAATAAACTTAATGTTAGACTTCTAAAATAATAAATCATCCTTAAACATGTCAAACTTTATGCAAATTATATCATATCATATCATTTTAAATTCTAATGTATTTCTAAGATCTCATTCTAGTCTTCTGATGTTCTTTTCCTATGGTTTTCTAATTAAGACTGTTTGTAAACTTTAAGTGTCTATTTTTCTAAATTTAAACTTAGAGTTCCATCAGATAGTCTACAGAACCTAAAACCTGCAGCTTTGAAAACTCTAATTTGTCTATAGAATCTTTAAAACCTTATACCCCGAAACCCACACTAGTAGGGCCATAAATTTCAACACATGACATTACATCATTCATTCATTCATATCATGTATATTGCTTATAAATTTTTTATCTTTTCTTTTTCATTTATAAATAGCAGAATTGCATATAGAAAACCATAACCATTTACATCTCATAAGTCTGACCTATATAAAAATCTCATATTTCATAAACCATAGTGCTAAAAAATAATCCATAAACATAGCCTGACATTCCCAATAAAATCAACCAATAGTCTGACATAAACTAAACTATCAATTGAAAGTCAAATACTAAATTCCACTAACTTATTACATCCTTTGAATTAAACTGAAATAAATAACAAAACTAAAGTCAATGTCATGCCTCTAAACTAAAATAATGGAAATAAAATAGATTTTATCTAACTCTTTAGTCCATCTCTAACCTAACTATTACGCAACTACCTCTTCATTATCCATGGTGTCAAATTGGGATAAGCTTGACAAGCTCAATAACAAAATAGTAAACTAAAGAAACATTGGATTAAGACTTAGCACGAATCAAAATAAAATAGATAGTTGCATACTTTTAGTAATATATAGAACTGAACAATCTAATCATATAGAAAAATATACTTAACTAAAACAAATACATATAGATGGTCTAAATAGAAAAAATCAAATATATATAACAGAATTGAATAGAACAAAACATATGAATCAGATATACAAGCTAAAACAGATAACAGTTACACCATTTCATCCCTAGTGAAAAGGGTCAGACACATTATTTAATCTCCGATGAGAAGGGCAAGACACACCATTTAATCTCCAGTGAAAAGAGTCTAACACACCATTTAATCTCTATTGAGAAGAGCTAAACACACCATTTAATCTCTAGTGTGAAGAGCAAGATACACCATTTAATCTCCGTGAAGAAGAGCTAAATACACCATTTAATCTTCGGTGAGAAATGTAACACCCCTCATTTCACTTAAAGGAAAAAATTGTAATTTTACTCTTATAATGGTAAAATTTTAATCTATATATTCTATACAAACCTTAGATGACTTCATGAACCCTTTAGACGTAGTTTGAAGTATAGAATCCAAGTCTGGCCTTAAACTAGTCAAGTTCTAAAGTTGTCCTAAGAGCATATTTGGGGTAACTTTATATAATAATCTATACAAATCCCAAGTTGATTAGGGGATAAGACACACACATTTAGAAATATCTTGAAGTCTATTTTCCAACAAAATAAATGGTTCATGAATATGAGTTTCCTAGAAAATGTTATGCCTGTTTTCCCACAAGTTGTTTGTGTTGATAGACCCACAGATTTAGAGTTACCTTCTAGGCCCACCAATACCAATCCCGAGAGACATAGAGTCTAAGCCATATATCCTTGGAAATTTCTTGAAGTCTAGTTTCCAACTTAATAAACAGAGATCAAATCGGATTTTTCTAGAGAAAGTTATATGTGTTTTAGTCTGAATGGGTTAAAGCTAAAAAAAGTCTCCCAGATTGATCGAATCTTGTAAAATGGATTAAAACTTAGCAGATCATTCTGATACTTGTTAGATTGATCCAGTTTCACTATTTTCTACAAAAAGTTTCCCAAAATATTCAAGATCGATCCAATTTTCATCAAGATCGATCTGACTTCGTATGGAACAAACTTTAGGGTCCGTAAACTTCCAATTTTGACCCAATTAGGGTTTTACTTCAACCCAAAACCCTATAAATAGGATAAATAAACCCTAATGACCTCATTTACACTAAAAAGGAAAAATGAAAAGAGGGAGAAGAAAACTTTGGAAAAAAGGAGAAGAGAAACCCCAAATTGGAGAAGATAAGCTAGAGGACTTTCTTTTATGTAAGATTTTCTTGAGTTTTGACATTTCCTCTTAGTTTGATTTGAAATTTAATAGTGTTTAGTAGTTTATACATTGTGTGTTGTAAAGAAAAAAGGAAACCACAAAAGAAAAGAGGTTTTTCTTGAGGATTTCTTTGGGATAAAGAAGTAGAAGCATTTGAGTAAGTAATTATACAAAACTTATTCCATTTTTGCTTGTTTTAGGTTCTTAAAAGCTTTAGAATGGTAAAATCTTGATTCTATGCATGTTTTATCATATGTTTGTGAAACCCTTTGCTAGAACCTTAGAAACCCCTAATTCTTATGGTGATTTTTGATGGGATCTTGCCATTATGTTAGGATCTTAGAAATCCCTAATCTAAGTTGTAAAAAAAATGGTTTTATATTATATGTATAGGTATTTCCTTAAGATATTAGATTATATGAGTTTTGAAAGCATGTAAGTTAAGAATATATGAATCTATAGTCTTGATGATAATTATTAATAAATGAAAATCTTGGTTTTCCATGAGAATCATGAGTACTAGAATTGGAGTTAAGCATTTCTTAACATATCGTTGTAAAAATGAACAAATTGACTTAATTACATATATAAAAATTAATTATAATGCATGTTGACTCCTACTAGAATGAAAATAGTTAATGCTAGCATATAAGTTGCTTAGGGATTGTTATGAAATGATTCAATTAAGATATGAATTATGATTATAAATGTTTAGAAAACATGTATAATATGATTATTGTTGGAATTCTCACTTATGGTAAGTGTATTGGTTGTATGGTGTTTGGAAGCATGATACCATGCAAAATTTCATAATTTCTTATTGGATAAAGATTGATTTGTTTATGTTGCATGTGTTTAATCATATTAGTAAGTGTATAATATAAAATTGGATGGCTTTTAGATGATGTTAGTGAATGCTTCTAGTGATGGATTATCCCTCTATAATTATGCTAGCGAATGTATTATGTGATGATACGTCCTCTTATGTTAAATTAAATAACACACCTTATAATGATAATATAAAGTAAAATAACTAAGGATGGATAAAAGAAAATGAAATGAATAAAAGATCAGGAAGAGTGAAAGAAGATAAATAAGAAAGATAAAGATAAGTGTTAAGATAATATAAACTTCCTCAATTGGGAGTTAAATGATGGCTAATGATAAGTAATAAGTAAAGAGAGGTTAAGACATATAGAACAAATATGTGTAATTATCCTTGCTATTGGAATAATACAATATATCAATGGTCTTTGCTATTGGGATGATATAATATGCCAATGGCCCTTACTATTGGAGAATAATACAATATGTCGATGGCCTTTCCTATTGGGGAATAATACAATATACCGATGGTCTTTGCTATTGGAATGATATAATATTTCGATGGTCCTTGCTATTGGGGTTATAATTCAATATGATGACGACCTTTTTCATTGGGGAATAATACAATGTGCCAAAGTATAAAGAAATGTTAAAGGTCTCACTATTAGGTAAAGGTGAAAGTATATAAGAAGATAAGAGAAGAAGCTATGTCAAAAATGACTGAAAAGTTTATTAGCTAGATAAATAAATGAAATGTCAAGATAAGAAGTGGAAGCATATAAGCTTCAAAAGTAGGAAAGATTCATAAGTTATGTAAGAATAAGTAATGTGAAGACCTTCGCGATTGAGAAATAATGCAATGTGCTAAAATATAAGTGAATTGAAAGGCCCCACCATTAGAGAGAAAGAAAAAAAACTATGATAAGAAAAAAAGAGGAGCCCATAAGAAAGTAAGAGTATTAAGAAAAGAATGGGAAGCATATAACCTTCAAGAGTAAAGTAAAATTATATGTTATGTAAAGAATTAGAAGTATTAAGGCTAGGAAATGGAAATATTTAAGTTCCACAAGTAAAAAAAGATCCATAATTTATGTAAGAAGAAAAGTTTCATGAAAGAGAAAGAAAGTACATAAGTTAATAATGAAAATGAAAGTCCTTAACATACATAAGAAAAGAAAATGTCAAAATTGAATAAAATCACATACTCTTTGAAAAGAATATCAAAATCTACAAGATAGAAGATGTAGCCTTGAGAAAACGATAAGTGAAGACATGATGAATGATAAGTAATCTATTATAAGTAATAAATAAGAATGTGAATGATAAGTACTAAGTTAATGATAGACTTGTTGAATATAGAAGTAGAATTTTATATATCTTATTGTGCAAATGTGTTGTTATGTTTTCTTATTGCTTAAAAATGATGCATGCACAGCTTGAAATGATTTGTGTATGTACATTAATATTAGGAAAGTATAGTCTATGCATGAGAAATGAATAAAATGATCATTGGAATGTACACTAAGTATTTTTACTATGGATGGATTATGAAATAGTTACCATGTGAATGTAAACACATATTGCTATATATGTTGTCATGCAAATATGAGAAGAATGCCATGTATAGGTACAATCATTCATTATTGTCATGTGTAGATATGAAAAGAATGCTATGTATAAATAGAATCATGTATATTTTTATGCATAGTTCCTATATGAAGAACCAAGATGATGAGTATATAGATCTCGTGATGATTAGTAGATGATGTATGTACACTAGCACATGCCTACACGCTGGAAATTGGTATGTATTCTATATAGATATATATTCAGTATTTTTATATTGAAAGATTCATGTTTTACCCATTTGGTTTCCATAATAGGTTTTGTATACCTGTTTATGAGCCATGGATCTCACCCATCCATACCATTTTTTTAGGTGATGTTTAGTGTAGGTACACCATTTGGAATGCCTAGAAGTCGAAAGGGAAGCATATAGTTGATGTCTTCTCTTTTAGTCATTTTAGTTTATTTTTAGACTCTTACTTTGTATTAAACTTTACAATGGGTTGTATTAAATTTGAAGTTTTAACTTTAATATTTATAGTTTTGTGTTTTATTTTAGTTGATGGAAAGCTAGTGTTGTAGATGGTTTATGTTTATGGCTTATTTCTATTGCACTTTTAAGATTATGATGTTAGTGATGAGTGATTCTTATTTCATTGCATATGATAAATTTAAGATTAAGGTTTAACGTAATCCTACAGGTTAAGATAAAAGTAAAAAAAATTAATGATTTGAATATGGATCTAGTTTAGTAACAACTCAGTTTCACGTCTAAATAAGGTTATAAAATTTGGGGTCGTTACAAGAAGATTCAAACAAACTATTTAATCTCTGGTAAGAAGAGTCAAAACAGTTCACACAATAAACTAGGTGTGATGGGTATCATCATATATCTCCCTTAATGATAAAGGGTGGTTTATAATAGCAAGCAATAACAAGAGCAATATAAAACATGTAGCAAATAATAATAGAACATAAACAAATTCATAATATTTCAAATTCAAATCTTTCAAAAAAATACTTTAAATAAAAGATGTTTAATCCACCTAAGCACAAAACTATAGAACATCTTTACAAATCAGATTCTTTAACAACTATTTAGAACATAAAACATTCAACTCTAAGAACAAGTATATAAAGATCTTACAAAACAAAGTAAATAGTCTCTAAGATCCTAAGGAATCACAAATCCAAAACTGAGATCACTTGTATTCTTTGAAAACAAAAAACTCTCTTCTAGGCAATGATTTTGAAACTTTATCTTATTAAAACTCAAAGAAAAAAGATTGATAACATGTAGAATAGTAATCAAAACAATCTAGAACCTAACCAACTTGCAAAACAAAACATGGTACTTGTACATTCTTGAAAACTAAAAAATCATCTTCGAAAACCATTGTTCTTAGCTTCATAACCATTAAAAAATAAGAGTAGGTCTTTACAAAATAAGATTAAAGAAAATCTATGAACCTAATAG
>JAOXJP010296363.1:0-18515 GCA_025762735.1 Platanus orientalis | reverse complement strand
AATAATTACCCATATAAAGAAACAAATTCATGTGATGATAGAATAAATAGTTATTATTAATTAATCATGTTTTTATTTTATGTGAATGGCTTTGTTAGGACACATATTTCCAACACTTGGCTCCCTTGGTCCTCGTCGAGATTTTGGCTAGCCTCACCAGATTTGCCCACCAGCTTGGCCATAAACGTTTTGGTTTCCCAACATTCCTATAGGCTTGGCTAAGGGAGCATCTCACCCCAATCTCTAACTTCCCAACTTGCCCCTCCTACTTTCAGGTGCCTGTTGTCACCCATGTAAAGTGGGGACCAAGGGTGGGCAAGACCTCTATAGTAAAATATCAGGATGTTCTCTCCCACTTATCATCCAACCGCATCTTTTGGCATTTGAGATGGTTTAATACATGCCACCCCAGCTCGCCTCCAATGAGTATGCTTATTTCATCACCATAGAATTGGACACAACAGTCCCATACGTCATGATACAGATACTTCGCCAAATTTCCCTTCGTCAAGAGTTGGCTTCATTCCCCCCCAACTTTTGAAGGCATTATTAGACTGGACCACCTCACTTCCCCGCAAACATGGCAAAGTCTACAGTAGAATTTATTAACTTCCTACCAACATCTAGAGGGATTAACACATACCCACCTATTAGAGTGCACCCACGACTACCTATGATGGCTCCAACAAGGGACTAGTCCTCAACCCGAACCCATCTAACCCATTTTCCAAAAGGGTCAAGACTGGAGAGTCATCATTCGTAATAAGGTAGGAATTAGAGTTAGCCCAGCCACTGAGTAGGTGCAACATCGTTTGACCAAAGCTGCTCTAGATCAAGCTCGACTTGAGTTAGCGGAAGAAACCAAAGTGAGGGCCGAGGTATAGACTAGAAGGGACAACTTACAAAACAAGAACAACACCAAAACTGAAAGATTTTGATCATTAAAATTAGAATGTAAAGATCTTTTTGAAAGTAACATTAGTTTAGCTCGGGATTTTCAAAGGAGCAACAACATGGATTACTTACAATCCTAGTGGCGAGATGAATGGATCCAGTTGTTATGTGACCAACTTTGTATGTTGGGATACAAATTGACGAATTCACCTCTTGTACCTCCCATTTTACTAAATGCATAGGCATATTTTGTATTTCCAGCTTTCCTTTTCTTTTTTGATTCCAAACCTTTTGTAACCTTCTTTCCATATATATGATATTTGAACTTTTACTTCTGACATGTAGACATGAATCTCAAGAGCAAATCAATGTTCATCCATATCTCTTGCTCAAAAATGAAAAGAAACATAAGAGACATATCAATGAAAAACCACAAATACTTACCATTTATCTTTAGTAGTTCCAAAATTGCACCTCCACTCACTCATCCACAGGTCTGCAAGGCGACAATGGCAAATATCGTCCCAATTGAAGAAATTTTTGAGCTAGGTATCCCACCAGTGGCTACCACAAACCCCCCAAATGACCCGTCTTCCTCGCTTGCTGATAGCTAGAGGGAGGATATTTTAAGGTTCTACGAAGAATGCACTCACCAGAGAAAATCCCCAACCAATTCTACCCAAGTGCAACCCATAAACCCTTAAAGCAAAACCCACATTGTAACACCTACATTTGCACTTAAAGGGAAAAACCATAATTTTACCCCTATAACAGTAAAATTACCATTTTATATGTTTTATACAGACTCTAGAGTGGTTTAGGTATCCTTTGGACTGAGTTAGAAGTGTAGAACCCAAGTTTGACCATGAACTTGTCAAGTTCTAAAGTTTTTCCAAGTGTGTAATTAAGATAATTATATAGGAAAACTTGTACCAATCCCGAGACAATTTGTGTGCAAACCATACATCATTGGAATTCTCTACGAGTCTAGTTTCCAATGCATCAAACGGTACACAAATATGAGTTTCCTAGAGGGAGATATGGCCATTTTTTTTCTTCTAAGGGCTAATTTAGAAAATGTTGTCTAGAAGTTGCGAGGGGTCCCCAATTGGTGTGACCGATCCCAAAGGGGGTTTGCGAGTAGTCCTAGCATGGGAGGACCCATCCCAACTCATAGATTTCTAAAAAAAAAGGGAATTTCTTCCCCATTTCTCATGAAATCTTCTTGGGAAAGGGCAATCTCGTACAATGACAACTATATGATTTCATTTTTCTTCAAAATAAATTAGATTACACCTAAGGAAGGAATGGAAGAGAGAATTGAAAAAAGATCAGAGTTTTTTTTCTCTTTAAGAAGCTTGGAAAGTTCCCTAAACCTTAGATCCAGGGAGATTTTGATTAGAATAACGAGGAAACTTCATTAATTATTTTATCTTAGTGTTTAATGATCTGTCTAATAGATGGATTGCAAAGAAAAAGATAAAGGAAAGGAGGTTCTTTTTCAAGACATTCTTGACAAATAGAAGGAGAATGTTGGGTAAGTAGATACATAAAGCTTACTTTGTTTTTTGTTTGTTTTTAGGCTCTTAGAAGTCTTGTAATGGTAAAATCTTGAGCTTATGAATGTTTTCTCATATGCTTGTGAAGCCCTTTGCTAGGATCTTTGAAACCCTACCTCTTGTGGTGATTTGTGATGAGATCTTGTCAATTTTTACTAAGATCTTAGAAATCCCTACTGTATACTATGAGAAAAAATGGATTTGCATACTATTTATATGTATTTCCTTAAAATGATGATTCTCAAACATTGTGAATGCTTGTAAACTAGGATTTTATAAATCTATAATTTCTATGAAAGATATTGATAAATGGTTTGTTTGATTTTCCATGAGAAATATGATTATTTGGATTAATGATGAGCATCTCTTAAATGTGTTAGTTGAAGGTAATGTTAGAAGAAAACTATGAAGCATGTTGATTTACATGTAATCATACTGTCATATTGTTATGTATAAATTGCTTAGGAAACTCTATAGAATGATTCAAGCAAGATATACTTAGAGATAGTGAATAATTGGATGACATATATAATCGAATTGTTATCTAGACCATTGTTTATCCTATGTATATAGGTTTTAAGATGTTTGAAAATATATGTAGGGTTGTATGACTTCCTTCATTGATAAGGTTAAATAATGATTTACTCATGCTGCACATATTCTTGATCTTGCTAGCATATTTATATCATGTGAATATAGTTGCATCTTGCATTATGATTACATAATATGCCAAGTAATGGTAAGATAAAGTAAGATGACCAAGAATGAACAATATTTGAAACAAATGAAGGATAAGAAAAATAAAGACAAATGTATAAATAATGAAGGTCCCACCATTAGAAACTAAATAATGACTAGTGTTAAGTGAGAAATAAAAGTAACTAAGATATAAAGGATAAAGAGTATGATGGTTCTCCCATTGGGATAATAATGCAATGATATGATAGCCCTCTTATTTAGGGTATAAACAATGGTATGATGATGACACTTATGGTTAAGAATAATACAATACGTCGAAATGTAAGGAAGTGAAAAAAAGTGTAACCAAATAAACCAAATTATAAGTAAATGTAAGAAAATTTATGTGATGGTCCTCCCATTGGGGTATAATGCGATGGTATGATAGATCCTCCATATGGTATAATGTAATGACAACCTTTCTATTAAAAATAAATCTCAATGACAAAGTATGATGGCCCTTGCTAGTGTTGAATAACACAATATGTCAAACTATGAAGTAATGTTAAATGTCCCACTATTGGGAAACAAAAAGTATGTATGAAAGTAAAAAAATAAAAGTTATAAAAAAATAAAAGAAACTATGATAAGAAGAAAAGAGAAGCCCATAAGGAAATAAAAGCATTAAGAAATGAAGGAAATCCTATAAGCTTTAAAAGTAAAGTAAGGATTATAAGCCATGTAAGAGAGAAAGTATAAAGACAAGAAATGGAAATACTTAAGTCCCACAAGTATAAAGAAGTGTATAAGATATGTAATAAAAGTAAAACTATAACAAGAAAATGAATGAAAACATATAAACTTCCAAAGTAAAGTAAAATTATAAGTCATGTAAAGAAAGAAAAGTATTAAAGCAAGGAAATAGAAACATCAAAGTTTAACAAATAAGAAGAAGTCTATAAGCTATGTAAAAAAAGAGAGTTTCATGAAAGGAAAATAAAGTACAAAAGTTCCTAACGAAAATGTAAACTCTTAATATGAGTAAGTAAAGAAGATAAAAGCCCCCAAAACATGTATGAAAAAAAGAATATGATATCTTAAGAAAATAAGGAGAATTTGATAAAGTGATAAATAGTAAAGGAACCTAAGGAATGAAAATGTTAAGGATAATGACAAGTAAAAGAAAATGAACTATATTGAACAAGACAAATGGTAAGAGTTAATGAAAACTATAATGTAAATAATAAAAGATAAATTAAAGATGAACTTGTAAGAATAGAAGTTGATCTACATATGCCTCACCATGCCAAATGTCTTGTTATAGCTATTAAATGCATAGAGATAATGCATGTTTACCTTGAAATAGTTTGCATATGCTTATTCTTGTTAATAATGTGTAGGTCATTGATGGAAATAGTTAGAAAATGCTTGTCAGGATTACATTAATTATCCCAATCGTGATATGTGTAGGAAGTGCTTATCATGTCACTATAGATTTATATTGTCATGCATATCATCATGCACTTAGTAGATGAATGTCATGTATAAGTAGAATCATGCATATTCTCATGATATTATAAGAATGTCATGTATAAATAAAATCATGTGTATTGTCATGCATAATTCCTACATGATGAACCATGATGATGAGTGTATAAAGCCTGTGGTGATTAGTAGATGACGTCTTTACACTAGCATATGCCTACATACTAGAAATTGGTATGTATTCTATATAAATATATAATTAATATTTTTATATTGAAAGATTTGTGATTTACCCATATGGTTCCATAATAGGTTTTGTATACTTACTTGCGAGTCGTGGATCTTACTCATTCATACCATTTTTTAGGCTAGATTTAGTGCAGGTACATTGTGTAGAGTGCCTAGAAGTCGGAAGGAAGGCATGCAATGAATGCTTTCTCTTTCATTAGTTTTTAATTTACTTTAAACTCTACTTTTGTGTTAGACTTTTATCATGGAGTTGTATTAAGTTGAAGTAAGTCTTCAAGATTTACAATTTTATGTTTCAATTATAATGATGGGAGATTAGTTTTATAAATGGTATACGTTTACAGTTTATTTCCACTACACATTTAAGATTATGATGTTAGTGATAGATTATTCTTATTTTGTTGCATATTTTATGTTCAATCTATAGTTAAGGTAAAAGGCTAAAAATTATAAAGGATTTTATATGGATCCGGTTTAGTAGTAACCTAGGTTCACGCCTAAATAAGGTTATAAAATTTGGGGTCATTACACACATACCACCTCCTATCCACACCACTTGACCTACTTAAACCTCCTCATGTTCGATAGTGGAGCTAGAAGAATAGTATGGCCCAGTTGTAGCCTTGGAGGGCTAGGAAGGGTTGGATCTTCCTTCTCGCCAACAAAAAAGACGAATTCTTGAGTCGACAAATTGGTCACAGAGATTGAAAGGTTAAGGACTGGGTCTTCCCCTTTCAAAATGGATTTTGAAGATCTCAGCCGATACTCCCTATGGAATATTGTTTGCAAACTTCTAAATGCTATGCATCTTAAGATGTATTGCAATGTCATGTTCTAATGAGGCTGGGACGAGAGGATCCTGGTGTAGATATTTCCACGTAGTTTTGCTAAGAATGTTGCCCGATGGTTCTCTAACCAAAATTTTAGGCAAGTGAGCACATGAAGAAACTTATCCCAGGCTTTCATTGAACAGTACAAGCTCAATCTTGAGATGACACCAACAAGAGATGAACTGGAGGTAATAAAGCCTAAGGCAGGAGATAGTGTAAAAGATTATGCCTATAGACGGAGAGAGAAGGCCTCTAATACGTGGCACCCCATGAGTGAAGAGGATATAATGTCTTTATTCCTAAAGACACTAGGGCTAACCTATCAATTGATGCTCCTTACATCCAGCCATAACGTTTTTGTGTAAACTATAAATAAAGCTACCAAAGTCTAGCTCCTTATCAAGTCTGACCTTGTTCAGGATGCTTCCTCCTCGGGGAATGTTGCAAAGAGCTTCCCACGAAAGATAACAATGGCCAAAACTGCTCTTGGAATGATTTAGGCCATTGAAGTACCAGGCCTGACCGTTAATAGCCCCTATACCAAAGCACCCCCAGCAATAAAGCATCTAGCCAACAAGAGGGCAATTCAGCAGCTAGTCTGACAAACTAAGATTTACAACCATAACAATAAAATAGAGAAGACAAAGAAGTTTCACCCCCTTTCCCTACCCTCTCAAATATGTGATGGAGTACCTTGTTAAGCAAGGTTTATTAAAACTGATTGACTTGAGGCCATCTCTAGAGCCACTGCTAGCCAAATATGATGTAAACGAGCATTATGCCTTCCATCAAACTCTAGGACATTCCACAAAGAGATGTTTAATCTTGAAGCATTGCATCTAAGATATCTTGGTTGATGGAGTAATTACCTTTGGCTTGGCTCCATTGCTAGCCCAATAGAACAAAAATGTCCTACAGAACCCTCTCCCTACTCACCAATCCTCTCAGACTATGGGAATGATCAACTCTTTCCCTCATATGATCAAGCTAGCCAATTGGATCTGCCCATTTGATCAAGGGCAAACCCTTTTTTCTATATTAGAAGAGGTGCACAATTAGGTGGCCACTACAAATTTTGATGGAGAAGACTTATCCTTAAACCACTAAGACCATGTCATCTACCACTTTATGCAAATCCCATTTAGAAGACCTAAGCCTGAATACCATCCTGACCCCTGCCCCTTTTAGGATGCATCCCCCCAGATTATCCCCCATCCCGAACATTCATACTACATTCCTCCCATTTTGCCCCACTTCATAAAAAACCACCAACCTCTTAACATACCACCACTTGTCCCCACCCTAATGCATTAGGTCTCATGTACATAAAAGCCAGAAAGACTTCAACTTGAGTTGATCATGATGTAACAGGTGTTGGCCAAATTCATGGCCTTTGTTACTTGGTCAAGCAAGGTGTCCAGACCAACCCCCTCATCTCTACATTTCAGGGGGAGGCAAAGGCTTGTGAAGGAGTAAGGAGAAGAAGCAGAAACAGTATATCATAAATAGAAGAGAGAACAAGAAGAGAGAAGACAAAATGAGATCTTTGAGAAGTCAATCAGGCGTCATAATTCTTCCTTACTGACTAGTTAACAAAGACACCAATTAATATCTCCAACTTGTCCTTGTTGTTAACCTTATTGGTACATCAAGATTGCTTCCTTAAAGCTTTCAGAGGGACATACGTAGATAAAAGCATATTCCCAGAGTGGCTGGGAAAGATGGTAGGGAGAGTGTATGTGCCTCGAGTCATAACCTTCGCGGAAGAAGAGATCCCCCAAGAAGGCGAGAACCACAACCATGCTATATACGTGTCAGTAGTGTACAAGCATCTACATATCCCATTGAGTTTGGTGGACAACGGATCAGCCCTCAACATATGTACCACTAATACATTGCTAGCCTTAGGAGTCCCCTTAGAGGAAGTTCAAAGTCAGCCCACCACTATCAGGGACTTCAACAACTCAGCAAGACAGGCCCTAGGGGTTATCACCCTTGATTTGATCCTAGGTGCCAAGATGTTTGGTGTCCTATTCCAATCCGACCTCTTTCACCATGATTTTGGGCTGACCGTGGCTCCACCAGGCATATGAAAGTCAATTTCATCTATGGAGTCGAAGTGATTGCTATCCCTTTCAATGCAAAATTCATGAGAGAACAGGTTTGTATGGATGTGCGACATCTTCTGGCACTAGATGCTTATACATCCTATCAGTTAAAGGTAGTGAACACACATGCACAAGCGTAACAAACAAAGAGGAAGGCAGAAGAGTTGTCACTTAACTTGAGAATCATGGACAAAATGAGGTTTAAACCTACCAAAGGGTTAGGAAATAACTCACAAGGTCATCTAGAACCAGGCAGTGTAGGAACCCCTGAGGATAGGGCTAAGATTTAGGCCTCTAATTAAGAGCCAATTCCGTGATAAGAAGAAAGAAGGGAAGAAGACTGATCTCCAAAAATCCAACCCCTTCATCCAAGACCCAAAGTCTATGACCCTACCCCTGTTAGATGAAAGTCTGGTGTTTCCATCGGTACAACAAAGAACCAAAATCACCAACCAACTAATAATTCCCCCACCCACTGAGCAACCCATCGTAGTCATACCAACTAACCCAATTCCATCTCTGCCCACCAATCCCACGATCATCCCACTGTCGTGGTTTGCAATCCAATCCACTATTCTCCCAGGAGTTTTCCCAGAACCTCAAGATCCACTTCCACTAAATTTAACACGTGAGGAAGGAGTAAGCTCCTAACATCTAGTCCCTAGCATAGAGGAGGAGAACCTCGGCAATAAGGCCCTAACTCCACTTTGTTTGCTTTCCCTCCCATCAAATATCAAGGAGTCCCTCTAGGCCATCATTGATAGTAGAGAGGTGGACCCATAAGAAATTGACTTTGAGTAAGTGAACAAAATAGCTAGGTGAGACCACATCAAATCAATGGAGCATATCAAGCCATTGGATAGGATCAATACACAGGTACAATCATCAAGCAAGCATATCCAACAATAGAGCTCCTTTCTCCTTTTGTTTTTCTTTTCCATGTAATAAGAACTACGTGCAACTTGATCCCGAATGCCTTAAATTCTTACGCAATGTATCGGGTATGTAGGCAGCCTAATCAGGTCCAATTGCTACAAAAAAAAATCAATCCAAGAACTACATGTGACTTGATCCCAACCACTCATTCCCTTATTAACATATGATCAATGCAAGTTGGCAGGGTACGTTGACAACCTAAAGTCGTGCTTTCAGTTTCAATTACAAAAAAAAAAAAAAAAACATAAAAACAAAAAACAAAAGTTTGTTTTAGAACTATGCATGGCTTGATCTCGACATATATCGAGTATGTAGTAAGCTTGGAAAGATTCTCCAAACTCAGCCACTTCTTCCATAAAATTCAATAGCTCGCATGTGTCACATTTAAACAGGATGAAGCCAACCTTTTCGATGAAGAAATTCCTTAAGAGGTCGTAGAATCATTTGAGCACAAAGAAAATCGAGCCCTTCTGATGGTAGTCGACTTAGAGGAATAAACCTCATGTAATACCCTGCATTAGTTTAGCCTACTTTAAGAATGAAAAATTGGACGTGTGAGATAAGTTTGGATGGAAGACTCAAGACCAATATAGGACCACCATAATGGACAATTTAGAACCCAATTTAGGTACTTAACTTGGTGTTAAGCTTACCCATACACATTGGAAATAAAGCCAAGCCAAAAGAACCCCAAAATACAAAAATTTCAAAATCTGACAGTTTGGAGTGCCCGAATTATTTTGGAGCACTCCAGAATCTTAGGATGCTCGGAAATTCTTTGGAGTGCTCGATGATTGTTGAAGCACTCGAGAGTGCTTAAGAAATTTTGGAGCGCTCTAAAAATTTTGGGGCACTCCATACGAGAAAAATTGAAAAAAAAAATATAGATCTGATATGACCATTTGCCTACCCTTGAGAGTAAAAATTTGTGTGTGACAAGAATTAACCTCAATATTACTCTATTTAGGCCTGAAAACAATTGTAGAAAGTTAAGAGAGTGGGAGGAGGAAGAATTGGAAAGAGAGGAGAAAGAGCTCAAGGTAAGTCCTAAAACCTCTAAATATAGGTGAATTCCTTGGGATTCTTAGAATTTCAACCTTGAATTTTAATTCTAGATTGAATGTGGATGTGTATGCATGAATAATTTATAGGAGAAGATGATTGAGTTGCTTTGGAGAAGAGAAAATTAAAGAGAATCAAGGGAACTAATAAAGTTGTAAGTAATTTTGCTTACTATGGTGATGTGATGTGTTTCCCCTCTTTTGATTTTTAGATTGTGTGATATTATCTCATTGAGATTATTGGAAACCCTTGAATTCAATCCATTGAACCATGCTAGATCTATGAATCCTAGCTTGCTTAGTAAGTTTTCATGCTCCTTATGCTTGGTATGACTCATTTCTTATTGGAATCTCTGGAAAATTCTATAGATCTATGCTTTAAACCATTGAATCTTGTTTGATCTTTAGATCTATATCTATTTTGTGAAAGATTATTATTCTTAAACATTGTGTGGACTGATTTCCATCATTGAATCCTTTAGATCATATGAAATCTAAAATTTTCCCATGTGAATCATTGAAAATCTGTGGAGTTGTGAATCCTTTAAGATTTACACTATTAATGATCAAATTGATGGGTAATATTGCTTTGCCCTTTGTTTGAAACACTAGAAGTGATATTCAGTTGATCTCTACACTTAGATTTATTGGAAAATCATGTGAATTTTTGAATTTCTATAAAATTTGTATTGAACTCATTGATCCTATTGAACTCTATGCTTCCTATGTGATTATATGAACCATGTGGACCATCGAATCCTATTACATGCCTTGAATATTATGTGAAATCTCAGTAAATTATTGTGTATCCAACCTTATGATTATTGAATCATGGACTAACATCGAATCTATGTGAATCATATACCTTTAAAATGATTGAATCACGACAATTCTATGTCTATGTTCGTTTTATGCATTATAGAAATATTTTGATTATCGAAACTATGTAAACCTTTCAAACTTATTGATGTGAACCCCATTGAACTTCAACCTTTGAACCATTTTAGGTCCCATCACAGGGCTAAGTGTGACCATCGATTATGTGGGCATTGACGTTGGGTTAAATGTATTCTTTGACTCTTTGGGCCTACTCGCAAGTCTAAGTATGAGAAAGTATTTTGGACATGCTATTTGGTTTTATGAATATTAGCTCTACTTCTGGGGGTTATTAGGAGACCAAGACCCTATCCTTAGGGTTACAATAAGGAGATTGGCCATACCCGTGAGGTTTTACATGGGATTTGGACCTTACCCATGGGGTTAACAAGAGCACACAGATACTTTATATTGAACATTTGACCTTTCAAACATTGAACTTTGGACACTTTAAATCATTGGACTTTGAATACTTTGAAACATTGAACATTGGATTTTCTGAACTTTAAATACTTTGAATATGGGACTTCGAACACCTTGAACCATGTGAACTTTGAAACTTTTGAATCATCGAACTTTGAACAATTTGAATCATTGAACATTAGATCTTTTGAAACTAACATATGTCATTGAACTTATAAGCTATAATCTCCATATTGAATTAGTTATTTAGACACCGATTCTTATTCGGTATTTAACATTGAACTTCAAATTGTGAAGTCAGAATTCTTTATTGAACTTAGAACTTTGTATTAGACTTTCGACTTCAGCTCGATATTTAATTATTTCTCAGTTTACACTAGCATGATTATGCTTATTATTTCAATATCTATTTAGTTATGTATTGAATTTTGGGCATGCTAGCACTCTGATTTATGCTTTGTTTCATATTATCTATAGTTAGTTAGATTGCTTACAAGTTGGGACTAACCCAACCATTTTGTTTTTCAGACTGACTATTATTGCAGGCCCTCTATCCAAGCGAGTGGCTACTTATTTCTTTTCAATTTGACATTCTCAGCCTTTTCTTTTATTTTACATACTTGTTTTGGACATATTTTGGGATCCTTTATCTTGGGTCCATACTTTTGGAATAGTGGATATTTTTTTCCCTTGTTTGTGATTTGGGTGAGAAGGCACCCCATTGATGTAAATTGTCAATTTCTAATATTTTGTATTTATATCAGAGATAGTATCATTTTCGCTACAACTTATTGTTTATTGGACTATTGTGACCTTTTGAATATGAATACGCTTCCATATTATCGAACTAAGGAACTTAAGGTTATTAAACTGTGAATCTATAATTATTGGCTTTTGGATTGTGAACATTGGTTAAGGATAAAGATTCTAAGACTTTTGAACTATGTGAACATCAGATTGTAATGTAACGATCCAAATCCGGGGTGTATACGGATCCCATATCCAAGTCCAGGTTCGGGGGGGTTACACCTCAGGTCAAAAGCCTCCCCTAAATGTGTAAAAATTGGGATTCCTAGTACCTCCGAAATAGGGGTAGCATTGGTACGTATTCTTTAGGAGTACATGGATGTTTTTATATGGTCCTATGCTGATATTCCCGGCCTCGATACCCAATTGGTGATCCATAGGTTGCCTACTTTTTCACAATTTCAGCCAATCAAGCAAAGGTGAAGGTGGCTCCGTCCTGAGTGGTCCTTACAAATCAAGGAAGAAGTTCAAAGACAATTAGAGGCCGGCATTATAATGCCTATCCCCTATCCGCAATGGGTGGCCAACATTGTCTCAGTTTCCATGAAGGATGGTAGGGTCCAAATGTGCATCAACTTCAAAGACCTTAATAGGGTAATCCCAAAAGATGATTTCCTACTTTCCTATATTGATGTTTTAATAGACAACACTGTAGGCCATGAGATGATGTCTTTCATGGATGGTTTCTCAGGGTATAATTAGATCAAAATAACGATAAAACATCACAAAAAGACTACATTCACTATCCCCTAAGGGTATACTATTACAAAGTCATGCCATTTCGATTGAACAATGCAGGAGAAATTTACCAGAGGGACATGATTGCACTTTTTCATGACATGATTCACAAAGAAATGGATGTCTACGTGGATGACATGATAGTGAAGTCTAGGCACAAAGAGCACCATCTAGTACATTTGTGTAAGTTGTTCGATAGGTTGAGAAGGCATAAGCTAAGGCTAAACCCCAACAAATCCATCTTTGGGGCATCTCATGGAAAACTTATGGGATTCATGGTTAGTGAAAGATGTATCAAAGTCAACCTAGCCAAGGCTAAATCTATCATCGAGATGCCACCACCACAAACAGAAAAGGAAGATCACAGCTTCCTAGGAATGGTACAATACATCAGTCACTTCATCTCTCAGCTAATTCCCATATGTGAACTAATGTTCAAATTATTAAAGAAGAACGAAACAACTGAATGGAATGAAGATTGCCAAGTCACCTTCGACAAGATCAAGAATTGTCTGCTTAGTCTCCCTGTTCTCGTATAACCAAACCTTAACTGTCCTTTGATCCTCTACTTAATTGTGCACGAAGAGTCCATGAATTGCATATTCAGCCAACACAACAAGACAATAAAGAAGGAACATGCCATTTATTACATGAGCAAGAGGTTTTTAGAATATGAGGCTAGATACACTCTCATTGAGAAGACTTGCCTATAACTGGTCTACACCTCCAGAAGATTGCAACATTACTTCTTGCTCTATAAAGTCTTTCTAATCTCAAGAATGGACCCAATCAAATACTTGTTCGAGAAGCATGTCACTATCGGAAGAACAACTGGATGGTTAATGATGCTTTCTGAGTTTGACATCACATATGTCACACAAAAATCCATTTAAGGACAAGCCATTGCAGATAACCTGGCAAGTAGATTGATCGAGGGATCAACCGCCACCAACGTTGACTTTCCAGACTAGCACATTCTTAGTGTTGAGGTGGAACGAGAGAAAATTGTTAGATGGAGAGTGTATTTTGATGAAGCCATCAATCAAAGAGGAAATGGAATCAGAGCGGTACTGATATCACCCCTAGGGGCACACATCCCAATCACAGTACAACTATGTTACCATGCACCAACAATATTGCTAAGTATGAGGCATGTATCACATGACTCAATGCCAGCATGGATCTCAAGATTGAAGAACTAGAAGTGTTCGAAGACTCAGTTATTGTCATCTTTCAAGCCATAGGGGAGTGGTATATTCAAGAAACCGCTTTCTTTGACTATCATGAATCCTTGCAAATCTTGGCCAAAAGATTCCAACACCTGACCTTCACTTATGAACTCAAGAGCCAAAACCAATTTGCCGACACCCTGGCTACCCTTGCCTCCATGGTCAACATCCCTCAAAATGCCAACCTGAGGCCTACTGAGATAGAAAAGAGAGTTGAGCCATCCTATTGTCTTCAAATCACCATAACGGACCTGAATAGAGAGCCATGGTATTTCAACATCAAGAAGTACCTAGAAGACCAGACTTTCCCTCCAATGGCATCGAAGAATGACCAACACACCATCCAAAGAATGGCAGCATAGTTTATGTTGGTTGGAGGAACACTGCTTTTCATCCAATCCAACCATTATCTAATTGATAAGTTTGGTGATGGGATACATAGATGCAGTGTCTTTCATGTACTGTTGTACACATTACTACCATAAGTCATAATTTAACACAATAGAACTGGATGAACATAGGCCATGATAAAGGTGTCTTAAAATTGATTGGGAAATAGATATACTACTATTCTTCTTCTTTTTTTTTAGGGGGGGGGGAGTGAAGTACAAACTTCACTTCTCATTGAATAAGTTACTGACTATTAGCAGGAGTACACTTAAATAGATACTTCTTCGCAGCCTCGATGTTCTAGGCAAGCAAATACAAAGAAACAAAATATGAGATCAAAAGAAGAAGAAGAAGAAGAAGAAGAATACACTTACCAAGAGAGTGTATCTTGGTTGTAAGAGGACATTCAAGGAACTTTACTGAAAATCTAATAACACCAACAACATTGTTAGATAGGCATTTGAAGAATGTCATCCAAACTCGTATTCTGATGAAATGTGGCCACAATCTTGTTCACTACTCAAAAGATGTCTTGCCCAATGGAATTAATTTAATCTTGTTGTTGCACCAATATATTAGCTTTTCTTTTATCCACAAAAAATGGCAAATGATCAGCTTAAGCAAAGTAGTGTACCGCATGAACAAAAAAAATGTGTTTTTTTTTTCCTTTTTTCTTTTTGTGGGTTGCTTTTTACATAGTTTACCGACTCCCTGAGTTGACTCATTGACTTCCCTGAGTTGACTCCACTCCTAAACCTCACGAGTTGAGTCATGTTGTCAACTTCAAACCATACCTAACTCATTGAGTCAAGTTGCTAACTCAGTAGACTCATTTGACTTAGACCGATTCATGTGACTCAACTGAGCTTTAAAATGACCGAAAGCCAAGTTGGAACACAATAAAAAACTCTAATTTTTTTTTTTTTTATGGGGGGATTGAAGTTTCTTTTCTAAAGTCTCCAACAAATGAGCACTCAAAGACATTCAAAACCATAGAAGAAAAAAAGAGGAAAGCACTTGGAAGAATAAAAGCTAAAGTGGTAGAAAGATTATATTTTTAACTTCAACTTCTAACCATATAGACTGGGATCTTAGAGATTAGGTGATATTTTGTTTTTATTTTATGCTGAAAAGATGTACTTTGATTTTTAATATATTAATACCAATAATTTTTTTTACTTTAGTTTGGACTTGAGAGTTAATAATTAGTTACATCTACCTTGCTATGGTATTAGACTATTCGTAGTTTCTATAGTTTATTTTTGGATTTTCAAGTTATAATATTACAAAATATTTATATTTATTAAGAAAATGAAAAATTCTTGAGCTAAAATACTATATATATATTTTTTAACTATTTTTTTATATTTTATAAAAATAAAAATAAAAAGTGATTGACTCCCCAAGTTGACTTTAGTGACTCCTGAGTTGATTCCACTCCTAAGTTGTCCGAGTCGAGTCAAAAATTCAAGTCGGCAAACCTTGGTTTTTTGTCTTCTGTTTTGCTTGAGCTGATCATTTGCCCATAAAAGAAATAACCATTGTGTCATTTCAATAGTTTGAAACACCTTTACTTTGTTAGCACAAATCTAAAAAATAACCCTTGTTTGAATCCCTTAAACATTCCCAGTTCAATACTTCAACGGTCTGCACACACACACACACATGCACACAACTTTTGAGTTTAAAAATATTGCTAAAAACCAAACTTCACCTAGAGCTAATACTAAACCTAGCACCCAAAACATACTACTCTGTTTTATTTAGCCTAAAAAGTAGTGTTCTCAAAGATCTGCACATGTTCGGATTTTGGCCACAACTCACTCAAATCATGTCCAGATTATGTTCCTCGTGCACGTTAGACAAGAAATTTAATAGGCTATCAAATTAAATCAAACTTCGGCTGTTCAGGCACTTTTTAACACAAAAGAATATTGTTTTGAGTAAAATAGTGATATTTTACGGCAGCACTAAGCACTTTGCCTTTGTTTAGAAAAAATATTTTATTTAAAAAGATAAGAAGGGCTACTTCAAAGACTTCTTCGAAATGTTGTGTAAATGAATTTTCCATAGGAATTAGAAAAAATCTCAAATCATATACTTAGAATCATCAAAGTTAAACATGGATTTGTGTGTGTGTAGGTAGTGAGAGAGAGAGAGATCACTTAGGCTGCGTTTGGTAACTCCCGAGAATGCATTCTCGTTGCTTTCGTTCCCAACATTCTAAAATAGGTGAAAATGGCGTTTGGTAACTTCGCATTCTCTTCCCGGATCAGTTTGGGAGTGGAATTTTAGGAGCTGAAAAAAGTAGCTTCTTCGATTTTGACTCCCGATTCTCGTTTTTTTCCCCTATTCATTCTATTATATCTTTATCACAATCTTTAAACATTTTCATCATTTCCATTATTCCCATCAAGATTTAATTTGTTTTTCAATTTCTCTCCTCTACCGAACCAAACATGTTTCTCATTCTGGAATTCACTCCAAAGAATGCATTCTTGGTGGAATCGAGAATCAGGAATTGGGAGATGAAATTTGGGAGAGTTACCAAACTCAGCCTTACATTCAAGAAAACCCATATATAACTCAGAGCTCAGAAGTGCCCAGTTGCTTCTTGGATCAAAGGTTGGTAACCCATCCTCCACCATTCCTTGAGATGGTTCTCTCCATATATGTCATGCATTTAAATTTCTCCACTTTGCTCAAAGCTCCATCCCTCATGTTCCTGAAATAACTCAACCGCGACCACACACAATTGAATCATTTCATATTTTCAGTGCAAATAAGGGGTCCTTTGGATAAACATTTTGGCGGGTAGAAGTTCAACTTTTGACGCTACAAAGTCAGAAGTTGCCCCAATGTTTGTTTTGCATGCCTTATTTTAACTTATGGGGAAGTCTTCTCTTTTTTTGAGAAGAGAAGAGTTCATTAATAAGGGGGATAAGGCATCCCTAGGGAAGGGAATAAGAGAGAGACCAACAGCTCCATGAGCCTAAAACATGAAGGACTCTCCAACAAAGTTTCTCCATCCTTGTTTCATATCTACAAAAGAATAACCCCCAATTCTTTACAATGAGCAGCCGGAAAACACCATCTCTCTTTTTCCCTTTTAAATATATTTGAGGATGGTTCAGCATAGTTTTCAAAAGTTCTCTGATTTCTTTCCAACCAAAGATACCAGCAAACCGCTAGGAGAACCAAACTCCACACCAACTTCCCCTTGGGAGAGAATTTTGGACTCTTCCAATTCAGCAGTAAGTCTTTAAACCTCCTCAGGAAGACCCACCTTAGCCCCGCTTCCACAAGGGAAGCATTCCAACATCTTGTGCGAAAACACAAAGGATGAGAATGTGGTTAATAGACTTCCAATTCTGAAGTCAAATCAGGCAAACATTGGGAAGATGCATCCCTCTCTTTGAAGATTGTCCACAGTTAGAATTTGCTCTGTAGTCGCTGTCCAAAGAAAAACAGAACCTTGGATGGATGGCACCTTTGGATCCTAGACAGACCACCTAGAAAAGGAAGGATCTCCAAAACCTCCTTACATGTCGTAGGAAGACCAAAACACCGACTTCACATGCCACATAGAGCTGCAAAAAGGCCAGGCTCGTCTGATGGGTCTCGGGTCCATTGTTAAGCCTGAACTGAAGCTTGGGCCGTGCTTGGGCAAACCTTGGCCCAGTCGAAGAACTTAGGCCTGACACACACACATATCTATATCTAATTATCTATCTATATATCTATATAGGTATTTATTTATTTATTTTTAGTTTTCTATAATGAATTAATGGATTCAAGCTAGGCCGTGCTCAGGCCTTGAGATCTGTGTTTTTTCTCTGCCTGGGCCCAGTCCGCGCTTGTCAGGCCCAAGCCCTGTCTTGGGCCGACTAGGAGCCTCACCCATGCGCACCCTAGCGCCACACATGTGACACAAAAAGAATGAACCAATGAGGGTAGCTTCTCCGGATTGCCAACCAAACATGTGTAACGACTTCTAGCTTTTGAAAAGTAGTTTTTAACCTATGCAAACCAAACGACACCTGCACCCAGAGGAATTTCTATTGACACCACCAGAAGCTACTTCTTCAGAATGTATGAAGAAGTAAATTTTGGGGAAAGTCAAAAGCTTCACTGAGAAATTTATCCAAATGAAGCCTAAGACAAAAAGTTGAGATATTGACTTATATTTTGGAGTTATTGTGTAAGTCAATAATCAAGATATATATATATATATATATATATATATATACAT
>JAOXJP010296352.1:0-18515 GCA_025762735.1 Platanus orientalis | reverse complement strand
GACTTATACCGGCTGAAAAATGCATAATGTAAGCATCATAGGACAATGATCGAACTAATGATGTAGGAACAACCTGTGATAAAAATGACAATGCATGAGTAACAACGGCATGACAAATCATAAGAATTAATACGTAATATTTAATATATAAACTATTACCTTTTTCTTTGCTCTTCTTTGTTGGGTTGGTCTGATTGACTATAAATGGTCGACATCCATTGTACCGGTGCCTTCCAAAGAGTAGCTATCTTGTACTGATGGTACTCTCTCAAATGCAGAAGGCTCACGTCGGGTAGATTTATCCATCTTCCTATGTGGCCTACCTATCATTGTGGACTTTATCTCCGGTTATTCTACATGTGTACACTTCGGGTTTATCAACACCCTTAATTTCCTAAGCAACTGGGCCTTGCTTGACTGCCCAGCTTGTGCGTAGACCTATTTAAACAAATCTAATTTCTCACTAGAAATATCATCCTGGCTTGCATTGTTCTGGTTCGAGGTGAGAAGCATATCAAGCTTGCACCAAAAAAGATGCACAGAATCAAGTGAGATTGGACGTCTCTGCCTACTATGGTTAGCAATTTTGTGGGCGCATGACAGGCCTTGGGTGCGTCTAAACTGACACTCACATGCAGATGAGTCAATCCCAATAAAAGAAACATGCTTTGTCTCATTACGTAAGTTCTTAAGTGCAGCGATGGAGATGTTTCCACAAAGCTCTCTAAACTTATACGGCTTAAAACTATGTTGGATGACCATCTTTGATTTCTCGATTAATGCCTTGATTTCTTATGTTGTAATAAGAGCATATCGTGTACGTTCGACCAAGATGACTCGAAATTGCCCTTACTAGATCCCAATTGCATCTTCAACTTGGCATGAGTACTCTCAACCCTGCAAGGAATATAAAAAACTTGTTAAAGTACCAATCAATGAGGAATAATTGTAAGTAGAATAAAAAAACAAAAATAAAAGACAACCATACCTATTCGTCGTTGTGGCTCCCAAATGCATAACTTGGTCTGTCCAGGTTGCAACAAACCTATCCCTACAGGTATCCCGCCAACTACTCCTCACGTAGTGAAGTGCGTTTGGATACCCACTAAACTGCTTCTCCAATAGTGCTATGTGGTTATGATAATCCTCTTCTATTGGTGACACCACCACTAGATTTCAATAGGTCATGAACAAATCCCACACCTCTTTTGTCGAAAACAACTTCTTACACTTCATAAGTACATTCTTATTGATGTGCCACCTACACAATATATGTGTGGCAGTGGGAAACACTCTTGAGATAGCATTCATTAGGGTCAACTCTCTATCTGTCACAATGTCATTGGGCAAGACACTATCATCCATAATATCGTGCAAGACATCTAAGGTCTAATTGAAGTTGTCCTCCCTCTCATGTTGTAGATGTATAAATGTCATGGAGAAGGTCATGTCAATAGATATCAGCCCAACGATTTTCAGGAGGGGCATATGATATTTGTTCGTTTTATATGTGCAATCCATGAGTAACACGTGGGAATGCACGTAATAAATCCAATCTAGTTGGGTTTGCCCAAAATAAGTTTGTGACAGCCTCACTATCCTCACTAGTACAGTGTCACTCGATGTACTAATGCTCAGCCAATAGTGGCAATAATTGTTGCATCTGGGATCTCTCACCATTTTCTTCCAGTTTATATTTGTGTTGTGTATTGTAGACTGATTTCATTGTAGTTGTATTGGGGGGATCTCTTTACTTCATAGTGACTAAAATGTCTTTTGGTCGTACATTACTTTTGGATGTCCTTTAATAATGAGTATTCCTCTTCGGATAATCTATCAGTAAAGGAGTAACCCTTTAGATGATCGACAACTGAGTGATTATGTAGGCTACATACAACTTCCAACATCCAGTCATCATCGGTGGACAACTTCTTACCTTTCAATCGGAATGGACATTCACATTTTTTGGTACCCACTCCCTAACCTCTACACCCACACAAATGTTTTTAGATCTATTGTCTACTCTGTATCGTCCACTCCTCTCACATCCTAGAGTCAGACTTGGTTTTCTTCTCACAACACCACCTGAATCTGATTTTAAGATGTTAATCACAAATCCATTCATCTTTCCAACATCTGTTACCCACTTAATCAATGCTCCCTGACTTCTGAATATCTACATAAGAGAGGGATAATACAACGGTTAATTTATCGAATAATATTAGCCTATAGTACAGATTGACTTTAAGAGCATATTACAGATTAATTTTTACCTGGTATGTGATGAACTCAGAAGTGTAATCAACAATAATTTCTTCTGAAACTGTGCCACCATGAGTCGAAACATTAGCCTACAATCATCCAATTAATATTTAAGATATAATTAATAATATAAATAAAATTCAAATTTTTTTTTTCAAATTCTTTTTCATAGGGTTGTTATGATTGGGGTTTGAGAAGAAACCCTCTCTGTTCGGACCGAACACCTTAAGAGGATGTTCTGTTCATTTAGCCGAGCACCCTTTAAGGTGTTCGGTTGCTCCAGTCGAGCACTCGTAAGGGTATTCTGACTGTTGTCTCTGAACACCCATCTGGAAGAAAAAAACAAAAAAAAACTTACTTGTGTGTCTTCTTCTCGCTCCCAGCCACTTCCATGAGACTTCATTGCTTTGATTTTTGCTTGTAATGGCAAATGAACGGGGATGAAGAGGAATAGAGTTGGGAGAAACGGGGAGGAGAGCGTAGAAAATGAGAAGCGATGGAAGAAGAAGAGAGGAAGAAAGGTGTTTTGGAGGAAACGATTGAGGTGTGTTTAGAAATTTTAATAGTTTTTTTTTTAAATATTAAAAAGGGGTATGAAGGTCTTTTGGTATTGGAGTATTTTAGGGAAAAAAAGAGGGTTTAAGTGAGGTAAATTTAGAAATTATTGAGGTGTAAATAGCAGTTCTTCGGGCGCAAGAAAGTAGAAAGAGCCGTTTCCAGCAGCGATTTTGGATTCTAGGATCAGGGTTTTACTTCAAGGTGATCTCTGGCCTTTAGCTTCTTCATGTACGTCAATGGTCGCGGAAGTTGAAGCGCAGGCGACAGTTTCTTTCTTATTTATGCCCTAATAACGTTTACAGGGAGGTAGACCGACTTGTTTGATCCATCAATGTGGTCTTCTGCAACCATTTCTTTTATTTTCTTTTTTGGATTCCTGGTTTGAACTCTGCATTATGGTTTTTTCAATCTATTCTTTGGAGAAAAAGAATCAATCTTTACCAAACGCAGGCTTAGGTGATGCTTCAACTCTTAGCTACATTGTTTGCAGATTTTTTTTCCTTTTAGATTCTTGAGATTCTGGTTGAACTTATCAGTAATCTGACTAACTAATCTCTCTCTCTCTCTCTCTCTTTAATTCTTTTTTCTGATTTGTTCTCATTTATTGGCAGTATTCCTGTGGTAAAGTGAGTGTCTTAAGCTGAAAGTGGGGGGATTCAGTGTATGTTAAGAAAAATCTACTAAGAGGAGACGTCCTTACAAAGTGATCGTAACGGTACCCCATCTAACATGGGACTGATTTATCGCAACGGAAAGAGGGTGGAGTTACATTCTGATTATGAATGTGATTTGAAGATTGCAAGGAGTTGTAAAAGAAGGCGCCTGCATCCTCATAATTCGAACCTCAATTCTAGTAATTCTAATAAAGATGAAATCTTAGGCGATGTTAAAGACAACACATATACTGATCCTGACTACAAGCTATTCCTGAAACTGTTAGATGTGGACGATGATTCTGACTGTGAGGAAGATGATAGAGATCCTGATTACAAGACATTTTTGGATCATTTGAAGGAAGATGGAAAGTCTTATATTTTTGAAATGAAGAGAGAGGATGGGAAGTCCCTCAGTATTAAGTATGAAAGAGAGGATGAGTCAGGCAATGGGATCGAGAAGAAAGGTCTGAGAAATGCAGCTTGCAATATTTCAAGCCCAGAAAGAAGGGATTCTGGGGTTAAGAAAGATGCAAAATCAGAACCTTTAGGTCATGCTACTTGTGGAACATATAAATCATCAAGAGAGAAGTCTGGTCCTTCAATCTTTCGTCCATTCTTTCCCGATTGCAAGTATGAAACAGGATCTTCTATGGTGGATGACAGCTATGCAGAATTCCTGAGTAAACTTAGACGAGATGGTGATTCTATGGTTCTGGTATATGATGATATTGTGGTGAAATATGAAGATGGGGATGGGAGTAAAACGGAGTCAGAAGTATTAGAAACAAATGGTGCACCATATTGTGATAATCTGAAGTTTACACCATTGAAAACTCCAAAATCTTTTGATTCATCTGTAAGTAATCTGTTTAGTGGCCCAACTAATGTTCTGTTTGTTTATGTTTATGTGGGTATTTCTTTTCTGATCCTTTTCCTATTTTATAGATGGATGAAGATTACTGCAGTTGCATCGAGAGTCCCGGTGCTAGTAATTCTTCTTATTTTAGGGAGAAGCTTATGGCTGTTCTTAGAATGCCCTACAACAAGAAGGAGCATGATGACCTGATGAAAGCAGCAAGTGCTAAAAAGGCAGTTGAAAAAGATAGAAACTTGCGTGGGCGTTTGGTATCATATCAAACAGAACGTACTAGCTTTTCATATCTTGATCGCCACCGTGGTAAGTAGCATATCACATAGCTAGTTTCCGTTTTTTCTTATCTGTTTTAATATTATGCAGTTTTTTATCTTATTATTATGGATCTGTAAGATATCTCTTGTTTCAATACTATAATGTAATTATGTTTCTTATTGGACAGGCTGCCGATAGGATACAAATGTATTTGTATTTTTTTATCCCATTACAAGTGACCAGTGAATCGTAAGGGTTAATTGCTCCATTTCAGATAAATGAAAATTAGTGTCTTTTTTACAAAGAAATATAAAAAAAGCCCATGATCCCACTGAAAAAATGAATTTAGGGAACTATCTAGAAACCCATTTTTTCAAGAATGGTGCATCTAAATGACATATTGACCAAGATTCATTTAACTTGAGCCTTTGATAGTACAAGGTCATTCATTTTTATAGATGGTGGTATAGAATCAAGCTTGCTGTGTTGTTGACCGACATAGCTAAGGTGGTGAAAAATTAGACTCAAAAAAGGACTGGGATTTGAGCAGGTTTGCGGGCATGCCAGTGCCATATGGCACAAATTCCAAACTCACCTACGACACCGGGCTCCAGATCAGATAGAGAGACCAGAGAGATGAGCTCACTCAGTTGTCTGGTAAGCCACAATGTGTCCTCTTTCCCTTTAGGCTAAGGATTTTCAAATAACCAAAATGCCAAGACGAAAATGAACGTAGATAGAAAATTAAAGTAACGATCACCAAAAGTAATTATTGCAATTTCAGCTGAACCAATATTTTATTTAATAAATAAAGACTTTCAGCATATATTAGACTGATAGAAATTGATCTTCATAAGATGGAGCATGCATCAGACCAATAGGAAGATGGAGCACTTAACATTACATAATTCATACGATCATCCAATGGTGTTGGTCGCTTAGCATACATTATCGTTGGAAATTGGTCGCCCTAATATTGATCACCATAAGACATCAGGCCAATGGATGTTGTCGTCAAATATTGAAATCCGGAAGATGTCTGTTCAGTGTGTTTCTTGTGGAGGAATGCAATGAACTGTTGAGAAAACTACAGATTAAAGACATAGAGAGGATTTAAATGTACTTTGTTAGGAAGGCTAAGCTAAACTAAACTAAGATAAAATCCATGTCGGGATTGCTGTGCTAAGATAAAGGGCTCTTGTAGGAGAATGAGGAGAGCTCCCGGACGAGGAAGATAAAGGTTGCGCATGCTGTGTTTTGGGTTGGAGGTGGCTCCAACTAATTTAAACTATGGATAATACCCATGGAGGGTGTAGTCCCAAAGGAAGAAGATAAGATAGCAGATATGCTGTGTTTGTGTTGGTTGGACCTCCCTTGTTTATTTAAATTGGTACTGTTTATATACAAAGAGTGGCAACCTTGTACATACACAATGACAAGTCGCGAATTGTCACTTATCTCTCTCTTTATTTCCGCCATGTGTCCTAGACTTTGAAGCCTTATATGTCCCATTATTTGAAGCCTTAAATGTGCCATGTTTTAAGTTTGTGGTTAGATAAAGATAGATCTTTTGGCATTTGTCCCATGTTATGCAACCTCCCATGTTTTGATTTTTCTTCAACTTCCATGTAGTTATGAAGAATCTGCTTTCAGTAGTGTTAGCTTACCATCTGTCCCACTTCTTGGAGCTTCAAATCATGGCAACTCAGTAGCATATCTTGTGCCACAAGTCACATTCATAATCATATGACCAGACTATGATGATTTTGGTGACATCAATGCCCCATTGGCACATCAAATTTTCAAAATTTGGAGAGATCGTATAATCAACCAAATTTTAATGGTTTGTTAATTGCCATCTTTTTGTGGCCAATGCCATTGGTCGAACAATCAGTCTTTTAAATGGTGTTAATAGGTTGGTATAACCTCTCAATCGTTCATGATTGATTTTAAAGGTCGGTTGGTCTATTTGTATTTTTTTGTGGCTGATTTTTCAATCATTTGGCATATCTTTATGGTTGATTTGTTTAATTCTTATTGTTGATCGGTCAATTTTTGTTGTACAACCGATTTTTATAGTTTTTTTTGGGCATTTTTTGTTGGTAGATAGATCTTTTTAAGTAGATTATTTTGGTCAATCGGCCCGATTTCTACGGTTGATTATTATTATTATTATTATTATTATGGTGGTGAAGACTTTCATGGACTATACTAAGGATGAGAGGAAGACGATGATGAAGAAGAAGAAGGGAAGGAAAAGATATTAAGAATAAAGGGAATAAGTACCTGTTCTAGGCCTCAATCCAAGGACCCCAGCTGGAATGGAGCCAACTAAGAACTTGGCTCTGATACCAAAAATGATGCAACACACAAGCTCTTGAACATGGTGTCAGAGATATGAAGAAGAATAAGAAAGAAGAAGATGAGGAAAAGAAGATTACCTAGGCCTCTACTTAGCTCGCACAAACCCCAAAGGGGAAATCACTATTGGTTTAGATTTCAGCAACACACAAATGAAGGAAAAACCTCAACCGTGAGAATGCATGAAACCAGAAAATTAAGCTCCATAATAAGTAATCATTAACATTCTAAACGTGTGGATGGGTTTTAAAGTGCCTCTCCCACTCAAAATTACAAATTGATTCTTGAAGTTTAAGAAATAAATAAAACTCCTATCTAAAAGGAAATAACAACTAACCCCCTTCTTTAATAAAAGTTTAATTATTCCCCTCCTTACAACTTATGCATAGAAATAAAAGACTAAACAAACCAATTAATAAAGAAAATGAAAACCCAAAATAGGATAGCCTATCAAGTGTTAATGGCTGTCTCATGTCTAAGGGAGTGGGGCCCCTACTCGAACCATAGCAAGGGACTGCCCTCCTCTTCCTCAAATACACCTGGAAGGTGCCTCCTCGAGGCATGATGTCCGTATCAATCATTTTTAGTGAACTTTGCACCATATGTACCTGGAATGCACCTCCACTTTGAACCTGAATCATATCATATTTTCTATCACCGCAAACAACCATTGGCCTTAAAGAACTATCGCTACAAATAACATCGAATTAATTCGATCCTGACACCATCCTACTCAATCCTAACACGACCAATGCACATGTGTAACTGGCTCGAGTCGACTCGCTTAGTCAATGCTAGAGAGGGACCTCGATCCATCCTCTCTGACTGTAGAAACTATCTCACCATTGTCTGTCACTTGGAAACCCGTAACTCCTATTTCTGTCCCAACTGCGAAAGAGCTTGTACAAAAACTTGTTATTCCGTACACCCCATTTCCAGTGACTCGTCGAGGTCAAGGAAACACTAGCAATCGCCGTATTCCCCATCAGAAAATACAAATCATCCTCTATCTTCTTAGATTCACCCTTTTTTCCTTGCAATGTCTTGTACTAACCTTGTTGTACTAACACATCCTTCACCCTTTTTTGCCAAAGAGTAAAATTATCATTTTCATCAAATTTCTCACAGAAAACTGATTGATAGAAGCTTTCATTGCCATTGTGAATCAACTCAAGAATTTTAAAATGTAACCCTCTGAATTAAAAAATAATTTTACTCCCCGGTTTCTTCCTCTTCCTCCCAAACACGAACCAAAAGCTCTGATACCAATTGTTGGCGCAACGAAAACAACCTTGAAATTCAACATGATGTGATACAGGCCTAAACCACTCACGGTTTATGCAGTAAAGAATAAAACCATTGCAAAGAAATAAACAATCACACAAGATGGGGATTATTATGTGGTTCGGTGATGTGCCTACGTTTATAGGAGAGAAACAACTTTTTTCACTATGATAAACTATCCATTTTTTTGGATTGTCAAGGCTGTCCTTATCTTCATATCTTAGTGGTTTTCTTATTAGTAGAAAATGGAATCACATTAGGTTTAAGAATTGGAATGGGTGACTTACCCTTAAGAACACGTGATGACATCTGATTGATCAAGTAACATGTTGTCCTAACAACCCTTCATAATGCAAAATCCATACAAAGAATAGTGTTTTCTAGAACCTAAAACCCACACATTTTTTCCTTGTACACCCTTTCTCTCTCACTCTCAAACCCTGAAGAAAATCCCACAAGAACCCCTTCTTGCGGCTGTTGCTCTCTTATTTTCCCTAATTTCTTAGGTTTTATATTAGGGTTTTCACCCTCTTTCCCTTGGAGCTGTCAACGACTCCTCTTGCAGAGGGAGTCTTAGCTCCAAGTTAACCCCCACCATTGGATCTCTTAAGATCCACCGGCTGAGAGTAAAGCCAAACTCAACAAAAAGTATTTTTGAAATTACGAAGTCCTTTCCATCAATAATCTCGTAAGGGATTGGTACTCTTGTATATATGATAATACTTAGTGCTTAACTTTGTTTCCTCTACTTCTTACTTGTTTCATGATCCCCTTGGTTGTATTTTTAACCCTTCACTTTTAATAAATCATTATTCATAAAAAAAGTTATTAGTAGTTTTAGGCTTAGGAAAGTCTTAGGCAGCAAGTAGGCTAGTTAATTTAGGACTTTCTATTTTAGTTCTTTTTATTTTCGTGATGTTTTAAGCCTATATAAAGGCCAACTCGAGTTGTACTAAGGAGACATTGAATTGAATAATATGACTTGAATTTTGACGCTTATGTCTTGTGGGCTTGACCCTTGTTATTTTCTTTCTCTCTCTCTCTTAGGGTTGAGTTATGATACTTCCCTTCTATTCTCTCTTTCTTCTAAATCTCAACAATATCCTCTTCTTCTCTCTTTCTTCTTCCACTCTAGACACCTTCTTTATTTGAATTTTTTTAGGGCTTTTGATCTCCTAAGGATCCCCTATTAAAACCTAAACTTTCCCCTTGATTCCCTTCTTCGTTGCTTAATTTATTGGGAAAGATTCCACACTGGTTTTGTTATAACCATCATTAAAGGACATCCAGATTCCACATTATGTCAATATATATACATGGGACCCTTTATTTATCCAAAACCCACCAAATGATCTTTCTTGGTACTCTATCATATGCCTTGTCTAGGTCAATAAAGACTATGTGAAGATCATTTTTCTTTTCTCTATACTTTTCTATCAATCGTTGAAGCAGGAAATAGCTTTAGTTGTTGATCTCCCAGGCATAAATCCAAATTGATTTTCAAACACTCTAGTTTCATGTCTTAATCAATGTTCAATTACACTCTCCCATAGTTTCATTGTATGGCTCATAAGCTTGACCCCATGATAGTTGGTGCAATTTTGAATATCCCATTTATTCTTGTATATAGGGACCACAGTACTTTTCCTCCACTCATTTGACATTTTTTTAGTTTTAATGATCTTATTAAAAAGTTTAATCAACCATGATAAACCATCGTCTCCCATACATTTCCAAACCTCAATTGGGATACCGTCCGGTCCTAATGCCTTTCTTATCTTCATTCTCTTCAAAGCCTCTTTAACTTCTGTTACTGTAATCCTACAAAGATATCTATGATCTCTAATCTCCTCTACTCTACTGATTTCTAAACCGACATTCCCTACACAATCCTCATTTAATAATTTTTTTAAAATAGCTCCTCCACCTTTCTTTAATCTCTTCGTCTTTTGCTAAGACTCTTTGATCCTCACTTTTAATACATCTAATCTGGTCTAGGTCTCTACATTTCCTATTCCTTATTTTCGCAAGTTTATGTACACCTATTTCACCCTCCCTAGTACCTAACTTGTGATGAAGGTCATCTTACGCCCTGAATTTTGCATTGCTTACAACTTTCCTAGCTTATTTTTTAGCCTTTTTTAAAATCTTTCTAGTTCTTCTATATTTTTAGTCTTCTGCCAATTCTTATAACAACATCTTTTAACTCTAATGGTTTTTTGGGCTTCATCATTCC
Organism: Platanus orientalis; assembly: GCA_025762735.1. Taxonomy (NCBI): domain Eukaryota; kingdom Viridiplantae; phylum Streptophyta; class Magnoliopsida; order Proteales; family Platanaceae; genus Platanus; species Platanus orientalis. The sequence goes on along the minus strand of JAOXJP010296352.1, from coordinate 8,029 downwards.
ACAACCAAGTTTCTTTAGATGGTTGCACTTTCCCTCTAGATTCGCTAAGAACCTCTTTTGCTACTCTTTTAATGCAGCCGGCCATTTCATTCCACATGACATTTATATCTTCTACTAAATTCCATTTCCCTTCGTTTTTCAAATTTTCTCTAAAGCACTAATTTTTCAATTTTTAGGTTTCACCATCTAATTCTTGTATAATTAATTTCTCGTTTCTTTCTTTTCCATCTTTTAATAGGAACATCTAACACCATTAGCCTATGTTGTGTGGTTAAACTCTCCCCTGGAATAGCCATACAATCCTTAAATATTGACCTTTCTAGCCTCCCAGTAAAAAAAAAGTTTTTCTGGCTTCTATTTGACCCATTTTTGAAAGTAACCAACTGTTTCTCTCTCTTTATGAAGTATGTGTTTGCTATTGCAAGATCATATGCCATTACAAATTCTAGAATTGCTTCTCCAGCTGCATTCCTTTTTCCAAATCCATATCCTCCATTGACTCTCATATCTATCACTAGTTTTTCCCACGTGTCCATTTAAGTCCCCTCCTATAAATATTCTCTCAACTCGGGAATTCCCTGAGCTAATCCATCCATATTTTTTCAAAATTGTTTTTTAGTAGTTTCATCAAGTCCTACTTGAGGTGCATAAGCACTAAATTGTGTTAATTATCTCTTTTTCTAAGACATGTTTAATTGCTATAATCCTATCACCTATCCATGGTGTGGGAACCCTTGCATAGTTTAATTGCTAAGCGAATCATATTCTCTTGCTCTGCATAGCTAATATGGGAAAAAATAGCTTCCATCATGCAGTCGATTTTGTTTTTAATCAGTGGAATTTTAATTAGGCATTTGTTGTTGGGATAAGGCTGTTTGTTGTTGTTGCATTGGAATTTTATTTAGGAATTTGGTCATCCCATTGAGCATGCTAGAAAAGGTGTTGGCTGGAATTTGGGCTGGTTTTGCGGGGCATGTCAGTGCTACAGGGCACAAAATTTTAACTCACCTATGACACTGAACGCTGACTTTGATAGAGGGATTGGAGAGATGAGCTCACTTGGTCATCTGGTCAGCCACCTATAGATGGATCAAATGATTTGGTGGAGACGGTTTATCCCTCAATGGGTCCTTTTTGCCACTAGGTTGAGGACTTTTAAATGACGAAGGTGCCTAGACGTAAATGCACTCAGAGAAAATTAAAGTAATGATTGCAAGAAGTAACTGTTGCAATGTAAGCTGAACCAATATTTCATTAAATAAATACAGACTTTCAAAATGCATCAGATCGATAGTAATTGATCGTCAGAGGCTGGAGCACTTAGCATTACATAAATCATTAGACTGATGTAGATTGGTTGTCAGAAGATATAGCACTTAGCATTACATTAATCATTCAACCATCCGGCTGATGGATGTTGGTGGTCAGTAATCAAAATCTGGAAGATATCACGCTGATGGATGTTGGTAGTCATTTATTGAAATCTGGAAGGTGCTTGTTCACTGTGTAACTTGAGGAGGAATACAATGAACTGTTGAGGAATGAAACAGACTCTATATAGGTGGGAAAACTACAGTTTGAAGACGAGAGGATTTAAATCTACTCTGTTAGGAAGGCTAAGCTAAACTGAGCTAAACTAAACTAAGATAAAATCCATGATGGGTTTGGGCTCCTGTAGGAGAATGAGGAAAACTCCTAGTGGAGGAAGATAAAGGTAGCATAGGTACTGTATTTTGGGTTGGAGGTGGCTCCAACTAATTTAAACTATGTGGTGGGTGTGGTCATGAAGGAGGTCACTTTTCTATTCAAATTGCTACTATTTATGTATAAAGAATAGCGATCCTACACGTACGCAATGAAAAGTTGCAAATTGCCATTGATCTCTCTTTATTTCAGCTATGTGTCCCATGTTTTGAAGTTTTATACGTTCCATATTTTGTAACCTTATATGTCTTAACATTATATAAAATGATTTTCTATTCTCTTTTCCATGTTTGCAACTTTGTGGTTACATGAAAGACTGATCTTCTGCCATTTGTCCCATGTTTTATATTTCTCCAACTGCCATGTTGTTGTGGAGAAACTGCCTTTAGTTTCTCTAGGTTTTATCTTGCCATATGACCCACTTTTTGGAGCTTCAAATCATGGTTCCTCAATAGTCTCTCTTGTTCCACAAGTTACCAACCTAACCGTCTGATCAAACGGCGAGGATTTTGGCGATAGCAAGATGGAAGGTTCTTTGAGGATAGGTGTCTCTTCTTTTGTGATTATCGATAATGTTAAGGTGAGGGTAGCTCAGTGTTGTAGGATATGTTCATGGGGAAGGAGAGAAGAGAGGGGATACAACACCCCAAGACTAGAGAATATTGTGGGATACACACTTCCACACACACATGTTTTCTTTTTCAAATATTCATCTTCAATTGATTTGCCTCATACGTAGAAGGGCATTTAAATAGGCAATATGTTATAAATGAAATAAAATAAAATCCTATATTTTAAATCTTCTAACTAAAATAGTCTTGCCAAATAATAAAAAACTTCTAAAGAAAAAGAAAATCTTGGTTGGCACAATATTTGGTTTGTTAGCCAAGTTATTGGGCCCCACAAGATCATAAACAATTTCCCAAAATTTTATCCACAATCTTGGAGAAAATATCTCCAAATATTCTCTACAACCTTGGGGATTATTGGATTGATGAATTGGCTTATGGGTCCCCCAAATATCTCTCAAATATTCTTTAAAATCTTAGAGAATATTGGAGATGTCTTGCAACTCATATTGTGGGCCCCCTTGTTGACTTTAGGAGTGACAAGAGGATAAATAAAAGGGTTGTTGTCCATCCACATTTTGTGGGTCCCATGGATTGAGGTGGCAGCCCATAAAAAGACAAAAATATCCTTAACGACCAGTCATTAAGTCCCTAAAAACCCCATAACTTTTCAACCATATTTCGAGTATACCGTTGAGAATAAAATCCTATTCTACCCCTTGGCAAACATGCCTTGTTAAAATATATCCCCTAGGATTTAAAATAATTGCGAATACCCCCTACAAACAGAAAATTAACTCTACACTATTGGACACTCCATGGTCTTTTTACTTCTTGACATGGTATGCTCCAGTGTCATATTCCCCGGTTTTGAAAAAGTTCGACCAGAAACTTGTTGCAATTGAAGTCTCAAATTCAAGGATATACACTTCATTTTGTGGATCTTCAAGTTGTTGGGGAAACAACATTGAATGTGTATTAGAGGAGAACAACACACAATCAACTTGTGGTGCACTTGCTTCTTGGGCTACAACTTGATGTCTTCCTTGGATTTTTCATTTGTCTCAATTGGTGGTTCATCTTGATTATCAATGGAGGATAATTCATGGTTCTTAGTTGACACCACTTGTTGTGAAACTGCTTCAGATGTTGGCTCATGTTCTTTGGGAGGTTTTGTCTTCAAGGAAGAATCTTTCTTTGGTATAGGTTCTTGTAGACTTGATGGCTCCTTTGGATTGGGTGGTTGTGATAAGGTTTTGAGGCCATATCATTACCCATAACTAATAAGCTTCAAGAGACATGTTTCCACATTGTAAGTAGTACATCTTTCTGCAAGCCACGTCTTCCCTAAGATCACTTCGCGGTATTCCAATGAGATCTTGCATCCTGCACATTCTATGTATCTTTCCGTAGAGAATTCAATGGCATACTTGTCACCATAGTACCCACAATATGCATGATCTTGTTCATCTTGCTTGATTTTCTCAACCATGTTTGGAGAGATTAAGTTTTCTTCACTTCGATTAATAATTAGAACCTTTAAAAGTTTCTCAGATGTAAGGAAAAACTTAGTTTTAACCTCCATTTCCAAGACTCAACTAGATAGAACTTGCTAAAAAATTTTAAACTTTGATACCAAATGTGATGTAGGGTATGTTCATGGGGGAAGAAGGGAAGAGAGGGGATACAACACCCAAGAGAAGAGAGAATCGTGGGATACCACACCCACTTCAAGACACGTGTCTTTTTTTTCTTCAAATATTCATCTTCAACTGATTTACTTTATATGTAGAAGGGCATTTAAATATGCATTATATTGAGAATAAAATTAGAAAAAATCCTATATTTTGGATCTTCTAACTAAAATTGACTTGCCAAATAATAAAAAACTTTCAAAGAAAAAAAAGGAATCTTGGTTGACACAATATTTGATTTGGTTGCTTAGCCAAGTTATTGGGACTCACAAGATCTTAATCAATCTCCCAAAATTTTCTCCACAACATTGGAGAGAATATCTCCAAATATTCTCCACAATCTTGGGGAATATTAGATTGTTGAATTGGCATTATGGGTCTCCAAAATATTTCTCAAATATCATCCAAAACCGTAGAGAATATTAGAGATGTCTTGCAGCTCATATTGGCCCCCTCGTTGACTTTAGGAGTGACAAGAGGACAAATAAAGGGTTGTTGTCCATTCACTTTTTGTGAGTCCCATGGGCTGAGGTCGCAACCCATAAAAGACAAAAATACCCCAAAACGACCAGTCATTAAGTCCCTAAATACCCCACTACTTTTCAGCCATATTACAATTGTAATCTTGAAAATAAAATCCTATTCTATCCTTTGGTAAACATGCCTTGTTAAATTCAACCCCCTAGGACTTAAAATAACTGTAAAGCCCTGTTAAAAACAGAAAATTAACTCTATACTATTGGACTCCATGGAAGATTATCCATGGTCTTCCAACTTCTTCTTAACATGGTATGCTCTAGCATCATTCAATTAGTGATCATGGTTAAATTTTTTAATTTCAACACAAGGATATGTAAGGAATGTGTAAACAAAATCCAATTAGGGGGTTGAATTTTCCAACACATCGGAATCATCATCCCAAGTTGCAGCCATGGCCTTGCCCTTTGGCTTGTACTTATTTTTCTTATTACCACAATCCTCGGCAATATGACCTCTCCCTTTGCATTCATAGCAAATATGAAGTTCTTTGGAGAAATCTTTATTCTTTTTAAAGTTAGGAAATGATTTTATCACTTGCTTGTTCTTAGAGTTATCTCTTGTATTTCTCCTAAAGAACTTTTTGAACCTTTTTGCCACTAGGGTTATGTCATCCTCGGTGGATCTGGAAGGTTTGTCCTCTATGGGCAACCTCAAAAGTTTAAAGAAAGCCTATTAGCTCTTCTAATTTGACTGTTTCAATGCCCTTGTTTTCTTCAATTGCTGTTACTTTAGGTTTAAACCTTTTGATAGTGATCTAAGTACTTTTCTAACTACCTTGGACTTTGGAATGTCTTTTCCTAGACTTTTCATTGCATTTACCAAATTCGACAATTTGACATGACTCCTCATCTTCCTCCATCTTTAGTGCTTCAAGTTGTGCGGTGTACATTTGAAGCTTAGACATCTTTACATCAGTTGTTCCTTCATGAGTGACATAAACTTTCATGCTTCTTGAGCAGTTTTTAGATGGACTATCCCCCTAAATTCATCGGGAGCAATTTCATTAGTAATAGCATTCAAAGCCCTATAGTTGAACTTTTGGGCATCTCCCCCGGTCGTAGTCCATTCATTACGGGGTTTGTCGGGAGGCTTATAGCAATTATCAATCCCCAAACCCTATGTCAAAGGCATTTAGGAATATCTCCATTTGAGATTTCCAATAGCCAGATTAAAGAAAGGTGGATGAGCTGTTTTAAAAAATTGTTACATGAGGATTAATGTGACGGAAGTTAAAGAGGCTCTGAAGAGAATGGAGATAAAAAAGGCATTAGGACCAGACAGTATCCCAGTTGAGGTTTGGAAATGTATGGGAGACAATGGTTTATCATGGTTAACTAAACTTTTTAACAAGATCATTAGAACTAAAAAAAATGCCAGATGAGTGGAGGAAAAGTATTATGGTCCCTATATATAAGAATAAAAGGGATATTCAAAATTGCACCAATTATCGTGGGATCAAGCTTATGAGCCATACAATGAAACTATGGGAAAGAGTGATTGAACATCGACTAAGACGTGAAACTAGAGTGTATGGAAATCAATTTGGATTTATGCCTGGGAGATCAACAACTGAAGTTATTTTCTGCTTTGGCGATTGATGAAAAAGTATAGAGAAAATAAGAAAGATCTTCACATGGTCTTTATTGACCTAGAAAAGGCATATTATAGAATAACAAGAGAGATCATTTGGTGGGTTTTGGATATAAAAAAAAGGGTCCCAAGTAGCTATATTGGGATAGTTAAGGATATGTATGATGGAGCGATAACTAGTGTTAGGACAACCAGAGGAGAGACAAGTGAGTTTGCAATCACAATAGGCTTACACCAAGGGTCAACATTGAGTCCGTACCTTTTTGCCTTAGTTATGAATGAGTCGACTAGGCGCATACAGAATGAAGTGTCATGGTACATATTATTTGTTGATGATGTTGTGTTGATTGATGAGACTAGAGGGGGTAAATGCCAAGTTAGAACTATGGGGGGATGTTTTAGAATGAAAAGGATTTTAGGATAAGCGAGACTAAAATAGAATATATGGAATGCAAGTTTAGCCAAAATATGAGTAGAAATGAGGGAGCAGTTAGAATTGATAACCAAGAGATACCTCAAAGTGACCATTTTCGTTATTTTGGTTCAATCATGCACAAGGAGAGAGATATTATAGATGATGTTGCTCATAGAATTAAAGTGGGATGGTTGAAGTGGAGAGGTGTTTCTAGAGTGTTGTGTGATAAACGAATACCATTAAAATTGAAGGGAAAATTCTATAAGACAGCTATAAGATCAGCCATGCTTTATGGAGCGGAATGTTGGGCAGCCAACAAACAACATATATATAAAATGAGTGTGGCTGAAATGAGGATGTTGAGATGGATGAGTGGCTGGACTAGAAAGAATAGAATTAGAAATGAATCCATACGTTGGAGCTTAGGTGTAGCACAATAGTGATAAAATGAGGTAAAGTCGATTGAGATGGTTTGGGCATGTGCAACAAAGACCAATGACACCAGTGAAGAGAAGTGAGACAATGCGAGTTGAAGGTGCTAAAAGGACTAGAGGAGGCCAAAATTGACCTGGGTTAAAGTAGTAAGGAGGGGCATGGCAGTTTGTAATTTTACGGCAGATATGACCCTAAACAGAGCAGAATGGCAGAACACGATTCATGTAGCCGACGCCAAATAGTTGGGATAAAATTGTTTGTTGTTGTTGTTGTTGTTGTTGAATTTCCTTATAGCGTGAGTCTTTAAAACACCAAACCAGTTAACTGATATGTAGACAATAAAAGCGCCCCTGGTTTTGTATCTGTTTACATATTACCAACGTTTTAATCGCATGACATCATGAAGGGACTAAATCAATCTATTGCGATTGAACCCAGATCATTAAACCGGGAGAACAAGTAGGAATCTCACGGGTCTTCACTGAAGATTATTGAATGATGGTTTTCTCTAGTTAGCAAAGGCAATGGTGGATTCTACCCATGGAAACCTCGAAAAAGAGTTTCTGAGGGTTTTTCATATAGAGATAAATCTTAGTATATTCAATAAATCAAATGTAGAGAGATTCGTGAAAATAAGATCAAAGAAAGAAAGAAGGTACAGAAAACTAACCTCGACCTTGAAATCATGTAACAAGGGAGAGAACCCCAACAGCGTTTAATTCCAAGTCTCGTTCTTTGGCGGGCAGCCGTGGGAGGGAAAGGAGTTCGGGGGAGACGAAGGTTAAATAAGAACCAAACTAAAATCTTTGAGTCTTGTGTCACAGGAGTTGTTGGGAGCAAATGTTCTTTTCCTAAATTTGTCTGTCCCCCATGTCTCCACACGCAAAGGATGGGATAGGTATGATAAAAACATAGTTTGTCGACTCATCGTGTTACGAGTCGAGTCATGCAATTGACTATGGGTGGGCATGGGCCGGGCTCGGGCCAGGCTATGGTAGACCCGGGCCCGAGCCTCAAATTATAGACTGGGCTCGGGTTGGGGCTTGAGCCCATAGGGGTGGGATCGGGTTGGGGTTTGGGCC
>JAOXJP010296342.1:0-18517 GCA_025762735.1 Platanus orientalis | reverse complement strand
TGTATAAGAGACAGGAATATATGTGATTAGTGAATATTGATTATGCTTCCGCAAACTAGTAAAATATGATTATTGGATTAAGTGGACTTGAGAAAATTCAAATGAAAACATGTTGACTATATTGGATCTTACTTGTGGGCTCCCAGGATTTGAGCAAATTTCTATGTGGATTATTGGATTTATGAACAATAATGAATCCAAATACAAAGCGATACAGATTTATATCTGAATCCGGGTTCGGGGGCATTACTATAAACATCAAGCAATTGAACTACAAGGCCTATTTATCCACATGAATTGGATTTCTCTCTCCAATAAAACCTCACCAAATGAGGATAAGATTAGCTAAAAAGGTAAAATGATAATGTTATGTAATCATCCAATAAAAATTATATATTATGCATAATAATAGGTGCTAATGAAGGAGGTCAACTCAACTCAACAAAACCTTGTCCCAACTACTAAATATCAGAAAATCTGTATCCATGGTTTCACTTTATTTAGGGCCACATACATTGTTAAATCACAAGCACTTGTATTCCTTGTTACTTTAAGCCAATGCAAATTTAACATTTCTCTTGTCATTTTAACGCCTTCTACTTGCACCACTCCATTCCTCACTGTTACATGTAAGGAATAAGCTACAACCTCTAAATTTACATAAGTTCAAGCATCCTAATTAATTGAATGTCACTAGAAACAAATCAAAATAGAGCAATAAGCTTTTGATACAGGCAAGAAGAAGAAAAAAATTGTCAAAATGACTGACAAGTACAAATCACTCTCAGAGAAACCCAAATATCACATATCAAATACCAATATCAACTCAAATATTCAACCTAGCTCCAACAATTATCACCAAGAAACCAATAGAATAAGTAATATTATTTGTAGACTTACATCAAAAGTAAGCATATACAAAACTTAATCAATCCACCATTATTTTAACATATTCCATTCCATAAATAGTTTCTCAAATTTATTACATATCACAAATCCCTCACAGGTGATCATTATAATTTTATATTAGGCATACTAAAAGAAAAAAATACGAAGAATCTCAAACTTTAGATATCGTTGATGTCCTTGTTGTCAAAATCGTAATAGAGAGCATTCATGCAAAAAAAAAAACACTAATGTTGCATTTAATATGGGTGAAAAGTTAAAAGAATGTGTAAGCTAGGATAGGTGCGCCATAAAAAGTAAACAATACAAATAGGGTGGTGATGTTTCAAATCTAATTATTTTGTTGCAAATGTATAGAACATGTTCTTGCAACATATTTTAGTCACTAAATAAAATATATATAATATAAACAGGTTTAAAACACCGCCTATAATCAAATAAGTTTGATTTATGTCAATAAGGTGTCACCTCACTGTAGACTTTGTCACAAACTCTCATACGCACTGTCATGCCCCATGTGACAACTAGAGGCTTCGAGCCCACACCAACTTATATAGAGAGAGAGAGATAATTCTAGAACATGGGAGAAGATTCTAAAGTATTCTAGAAGATTTTAAAATGTAATAGAGTAGTCTAGAAGCTTCTAGAAGGTTTTGGAGAGTTCCAGAATAGTCTAGGAGTTTCTATAGAATTCTAGAGATTTCCAAAAGTTCTATATAGTATGAGAGGTTCTAGTGAATTCTAGAAAAAGTGGTATTATAGTAAGGCACTATGCGTTAGAGAGTGGGGAGAACTATGTTGGGGATCAACAATGAGGTTTTGATGGGGAAGGGAAATGAGGAAAACACCAAAGCCAAAGGTAAATGGGATGAGTCTAAGGATACATTGAGTAATGAGGAGGCATGACTAGCACATGGGGATTATGCCATGGCCAATGGGAAGGATCACTTTAATGGGGTCAAGGTCAGCATTAGAGGGCATTGAAAGGGAGCTTGAGGACCTCGGACGGGAGATGTTAGATGACCAAAAGGAGGTGGTCCTTACTCAACGTCAGGCGTAGGACAAGTTTTTTGCCAAGGTGTTGAAGGAAATTAATGTGTTAGCTAAGGTTGTGGAGCTAAAGGGAAAGTTTAAGCCGCATTGAGAGGCTAACTATTACCTATGTGGGGGAAAACACCGAACGTGCGAATGGCTTAGGAGGCAAGAACTCCTAGCGTTTGCCACCAAGCTTGAAAATAATAAATAAATAAAAAACAAGAGGAGGAGCCAAAGATGGAGACCTTGTAACTCCTCAACACCATGGAAGGCGAGGTGAGTTCGGCTAAGGCTTTGTGTAAGAGCCTCATGTATGAAGAGACCAAGGTCGATGGGGAGCCCACTTGTGCACAGGTAAACACAGGGGTTACACACAACTTTGCCTCAAGGGATGAGGCAAAGTAATTATGGATAAAGGTGGCCAAGGAGCTTGAGTGGCTAAGGCTATTGACTCAAACACTATTATAATTAATGGGGTGGCTCATGGTGTAAAGCTTTAAATTGATGCTTCAAAGGGGGGCATGGATAGTGGGACCATGCCTATGTTGGAAACACCTAGGGCCAAGAATCCTAACCCTAAGTTGTGCACCAAAGCAAAAATAACAAAGGGTGGTATAAGAGGACTAAGCATCATCGAGACTACTAGGACGCATGAAATGCAGAGCGCTTGGCTCAGTGACCAAAAGCACATAGAAGATCAAAGCAACACGATGGTTCGCGTGGTGCAATGGAGGAGCTTGACATGGTGTCATGACGAGGGCGTCATAAGATTAGGTGGGAAATATTGTCACTCCCCTCGTGACAATTAGAGGCAATGTTAGAAAATGAACAACTAAATAGGGAAAGATTTATAGATAAATTTTAGGATGAAGAATATTAGAGAATGACAAATACAGACGAAGAGAGATTAGGGATTAGTCACACACATGAGAGAGTCAAGGTTTTGTTAAAAAAAATGAAAGAAAATCAAAAAAAAAAACAACAAACAAAAACAAATTTGGGCACCAACATGGTACCCCCTTTACTTTAATATAACAATAGTGGAAGAAAAAAAACTGTGCATCGTGGTAGAAAAAATAAATAAATCATATAATGAAACATACAAAAAAAAAAGCTATGTAAAATTAATTGAACACGTAAAGAAAGACGGGTAATGTGTTAAATTCAACATTGTGAATTAAACCTATAAAACATAAGTATAGTGACGAAAATTTCACATCAATATTCCATCCAATGTTGTTCATAAAAAATACAATTTTAAAGAGGTGGCACACCATGACATGCAAACTTACCAATTTTATGAATGAAGACTGGATTATATTTATTTTTCACTTAGACATTTTAAGTACATACACATGTGATTTCAATTAGGCATATCTATTTATACTTTCCCTCCTATTCGTCCATTGTAGATTAATTACCCCCATTAATATGGTGTACCACCGTAAACCAAAACAAAAATAAAATTTTAACTAGGACGACTAATTGATTATATGTATTATTTCTACAATTAGGGAAAGAACTCATGTGCGTACTTCTATCTTATAGTTTAAATATGTATGGTCTCTTTTGTAGAAATTAGACGAGTTTGTTTCATTAAAATGTGGCAAGCAACTCCAGTGACTAAAAATATATGCCCAATTCAAAACCTTATAGATTCACCATCGTACTAATTGCTAGATGAGTATGTAATGGATCAAAGGACAATCATGTGGTATAATGATTATCATAACCCTAAATACAGACAATCTGTTCACTCCATTTCTTTCCAGGTGCTAATGATGTATTTGACTCATTAAATCATTGGTCTAAACCATTGCAAAAAAAAGTTCTACACATTTCTATAGTATTAATGCTCTATACAATTTTTTACAAATAAGGATTTAAATATGTTTTCAGAAATCCTCCTTGGTACTTGTAAAGAATAAATATAATTTATTTGTAAAGAAAGTCAAGTCCAACTTTAAATCAAAACAAAGTTTCAGTTTCACCACCACCACCAAAAAAATGTCACAAAAACCCTGAAATGAGGAAAACTGTATTCTTAAATGCCCATTAAATTAAAACCAATTAAAGAAATTATAAAGTGGTTAAAGAGAATGGAGATTTTACTTCTACCATATAATTCAACTCAACAAAATACACTTCTGAATTTACAACCTTAACCAAATGATCAATTCCAGAATCTTCAGAACATTAAGAAAATGAGATACATTTTAAAATGTCATCAAGAAAACAAAAAACAAACAAAAAATGATTCAACAAGAGCAGTTTGGAGAGTTCACTTCTAATATACAATCCAATCCAACAATATTCGTTTTCAAAATCATCAGTTGTACCAGAAAGGAATCCCATAAATCGAAAATGTGATTAACTCAAGGAAAAAAATGAGAGTATGAACAATTAGATTATTTTGATAAGTTATTTAACCTTTTTTGTGTACTTCACTAAAAGTAAAGCTTAAATGAAAGAAAAAGGATAGAAACTTGCATCCCATTATTACCTGTTGCTCTACTAAATTAGACCATCTAGTCCAACCCAATCTTACCCAACCATTTTCACCCCTAGTTTCAAAACAAAGTCCCCTACTCCCTTAATTTTTTCGTTTCCTTAAAAGATATTAAAGTTCAAGTGTTCTAAAGTGCTTAAAACCAAACAAAGTAGTCATACAACTCATGTTTTAGGATGTGGAATTGTCATTATAGAGGTTACTATGTTGTTGTTTACTTCATGAAACAACAACAATGTTTCCAAAATCAAATTTCTCAAGTAAAGTATACAAAGCCTTGACCCACATTAAAGTGGGGAGACAATTCGGCCATTTCTTAACTCCATCCTCAAATTTGTAGTGGAGCAGTATCAAAATGAACTTTCTAAAGGCACAATGTTGAGATTTAAGTCCAACACCAATTTCCTCAAAGACCTAAATAATCAATAGGTAAACAGTTTATTCTAAATAAAAATCAAATATGTAGATAACTTAATTTGAAAAATATTGTGATAGAGATGAAAACACTATTTAATCATATATAACCATTCCATTTGATTAAAGTGTAGACCCTACAGTCCTTATTTGTTAATTTGATATCAACTAATACATATTGTTTTAACATTGAATTGGTGGGAAGGGAACCAAAGTAATTCTTCAAAACAAGAATCTATTTGTCCAAACTGAATAAAAAGAGAGAAAAACCAAGAAGAACAGAGTAAGAAAGAATGGATGAAATAAAACTTATTAAGTAGGACTATCAAAATACAAAAACTTTTCACACAATCATTGTTTTTCAATTCTCAACCATTAAACTATTAAACCATCACACAGTCATTACTTCTTAATTCTCAACCATTAAAACACAAATTAAACATACTAACCTGAAATTAGAAGGTAGATCAAATATAAAAACATATTTTAAAGCAATGTCATGTTTTGGAGACAATTACCCAAGCACATCAATACTGGTAGGCTCATCCATATCCAGCCAATCTGTGATATTTAGATCATCACGTAGAATTTTCAATTCAACATTCCAGGTCCCAACATAAAAACCTAAAAACACCAAAATTGAAAAATTATGCAAGAATGAGCATAAAGATCAATAAATTGAAAAGTTATAAATAAACAAATAAACTATCTAGAGGCATATTCACAATAGTTGTTCAACATCCTTGAATTCTTTGAAATTTATGTATTAAGCCCAATTCATGAATTCCGTCATCTTCTTAACCTTGGAAAAGCTTTAAAGGTCCCTACACAAAGCCATGAAATTAGTGATTAGAAGAATGAAAAGATATGAGGACTTTTCATAAAAAGAAAATTCAACTGTAGACACTAAATACTAGCACTCGTTTCTAGCCTGTCACTTCATGACGGATTACCATCAAATAAAGCCCTAACCCATAATTGAAACTAAGAGGAAGAACAATCATCATAACATTTACATGTACATGATCCACTAATCTGACATGATAAAACTAGAAGAAAAAAAAAATCCAAAGTAACTGTAGAATATCACAAAAATTTAAGAATTCAAAATATTGTAAAGGAAATAAATATACAATAACTACATCTTTTAAGATTCCATATATTTGTATTGATTAATTTCAAGACTTCCTAATACCAATTCTCATGTTTATCTAATAAATTAATTTTTTTTTACAAATCCTAACAATTACATTGTCAACAATGAACAAAATCCCCAATCTTCATTTATTTGTATCATTTAAAAGCAATTTTAGAACAACTCTAAAATGTAATAAAAAATTTAAAGAAAAAAATTAAAATATAGAGATTAAGTTAGGATTTTAGTTAAAAGATTGATTGGACCATTAATCAGCACTTTTAATGTTTCTAAGCACCCATCTTATCCTCTCATCTTCTTGAATCATTAATAAATAATTAAGACTTATGAAAAATATAGTAAATTTAAACATTAGAGTATAATAATTGGGTGGAATATAAATTTAAAGTAAGTAAAAAAAATTCATATTTCTCCAATAAAATAATTTTCAAAAAAATGCAAGTCAATAGAGAAATTACATTAAACCCCACAAATACCTTACATCAAAACTTCTAAAGATCAAAAGAAAAATCCTATGAGAGCCTAGAATCTAAACACATTAGGCACCAAATGAATCAAAAAATCGAGAAAAACACATATATCGTAGATTTTTAGTCAACAATATAATAGTAAGCATAAAAAATAGATGAATTGAACTAAAATGTCATTCTCAAATTTACTTACATCAACCGAATTAGAATGAGTGTTAAAAATAAATAAGATTTTATATATTTTCTACACATCTTTAAATCAATGAGTAGAGCTATCCATTCACCTAAGAAATTGTAGAAATTCTTGGGCATAATAAGAAGGATGAGAAAAGAAAATAAGAAAAATAAAACCATCAAAAACATCATGTTCTCCTCACTTTAAAGTGATAAATATAATGAAAATGACTAATAATTTCGCATCAAACTTGAATCTTCATAATGCAAGCCCTCCCTATGCATTGAAGAAAAAAATATAATAACAAATCACCAATTAAGCAAATGTTATTTGCATGACAAGTCTTGACAAATGAGGTTTTTTATTCATTTGGTACTAAAGGGTGGTAAATAAGTATTTATATTTTTTTGTTATCTTAATTGCAATGATAATTTTAATAAGGTTGATATTTATGATATATGAGCCTGAATCATTAAATTGATTAAAAGATGGTCTAGAGGGAATTGGAGGGAATTCATAAAATAAAAATGTGTATGCTTAAATATGTATATACACACAGTGAATAAATAGTTTTGTGGGGGGGGGGGGCACCATATTTAACAACCAATTAAAAATATCTTATTCTCTTCTTTTTTTTCTTATTTACTTTCTTTTTAGTTTTTTTAGCATGTCATTCAGAATTTAACTATCAAATAAGAAAACATTTTTTTATTCTCAAAATATGATACCAATTTATATGCAATAAAGAACAAACACAATTGAAATCCCGTCTCCAATTAAGATACCATTTTAAAAGAAACAAAAAAAAGACCATTACAAATAGGAGAATCTTTGCACTTATATAGAACTTGGTATAGGGTGTTGTAGTATTCTTCAATGAAGAATGAAGATACCCCACAATAATGCAACCATGGTGTTGTTTTAAGTGACTTATGAAGAAAAATAAAGATAAAAATTACACGCAAGACAGAGAAAGTATGAGAAGAATCACAAAAAATGAAACTTTTAAGGTTTCAAAAAAACATATAATTTGTAAAATTTATAAAGATATCAACAACATGGATTATGTAATTGGAACGACAAAATCTACTCCATCAACACTACAACCTTTCTTATTCCCACCAATTAAGAAAAGAAAAACTAATTAGGGTGTAAAATGATGATTTTTGAAACAACCTCAAAGTGATGATTACTAACTTAAGCATCTTGAGGGATACTGCAAATCTTGCAAAAAAAAAACCTTTGTAATCTCTCTATTGTTTCACTTGCCACCCATCCAATAATACTTCGAAAGAGGGAGAGAGCTTGGAGGAGGAAAACAATGAATTCTGAATTACAATGGAGATAACATCATAAATTGTGTAAAATGATACATCTTCCAAAATAATGTAATAAAATAAACCTATAACAAATAGAGATAAAAGAACCTAAACAAGGTAAAATCATAGAAGAACCTTGTTCACAAAGATCGCTAGCTGCTATTGTTTGTAACTCGAACGAAAGAGGTTGGAGGAATAACCCAACAAAGAGAGACAAAAGAACCTTAACCAAACAAAACCCTTAACAAAGAGAGATACAAAAATAAATAGGTTGTTATTGCTTGTAACTCAAACGAATAGGTTAGAGGAAAGGCATGAGAAGAGAAAAAGGGTTTGAAAGAAATGAAAATGTGAAGAGGTAAGATACAACAAAGAGAAGAGGAAAATAAAGCCTTTGAAATAAATTAAAAATATTTTTTTTACTATTTTTGTTTTTTAAAAGGCGTTATAAAAAATGGGAAAAAAATACAAAATGCCAAATGACATGTACTATGACAACCCACTTCTCTCTTTAGTATATTAGTAGCAAGTTAACTCGTGTAGAGTATGGGTGAAATTGATAAAAAAAAAACAATAAATGATTAAAATAAAATAAAATTTGAAGATTTAATGGAATTGGCATGTTGAAACTTGGCTCAAAATTTTAATATCTGACCATATGCATACTAACATGCCCTAGAAAATCCACAATAACATCCAAAGTTAGATAATGCAAAACATACTTAGAGGTCCTATGGTTTATTATATTCAATTATTATTTGATTATTACTTCACAAATATAAATGGAATGCCAATTAAATGATAATGAATAAGTAACAAAAGTAAGGACTTATTATTGTGTTAAATGATAATTTGTTATATGATCACAAAACATATAATCTAAACTTACCTTTAATTTGAAATAGTATGACCAAATTTCAAAAAAATGGGGTTAAATTTTTTTTCTTCAAGTATTGTATTTATAGATAGCATTGTAAGTAATATATTAAAAATGTGAGACATTGAGTTGAACAATAAATTTTTTTTTCTTCTAAAAAGTACATATACGGTAATTTTTTATATATAATTACCAAAAAGAAATATAGGTTAACGTAATTTTGTATCCAAAAATATATTGAAGTTTCTTTTTGATTTATGATGATCGTTAGTATTGGGTAATCATCCATTTTGTCTATTTTCTTGCATGGATTTGAAGGACTTAAAAAAAAACATCATTTTCAAAGAGTGATATTTGTACAATTCATTTATTTATGGAAATGAATTTAAAAAATAAGATAAAATTAAAAATTGTTATCTATGAAAAATGTATTTTTTGTTTTGTTATTGGTAATAAAGAAAAATATATTAATACCTAGTATTTCATGTGTCATAATTTTTAGATTTCTTTAAAAAGTCTCGAGCTTTCATTTAACCAATCAACATTAAAGATAATAGTTATGATAATGGAGGGCTCGATAATGCTGGATGAAGTTGATTTTGTTGGCTCTATGTAGAAAATATATGGTCTCTAGAATCATGTAACTATAACCTCATTTACCTCATTTATCAAGTGGTTTCCATTCCTATGATGTATAAGTAATTATCATTAATAATTTATATTATCAACTTAAAAAATGTTGACATTAGATTCGATCATAACTTATTCAAGTAATTCCTTAAGTTATGAAGAAAGATGACCAAATAGATATTCCATTTATCTATCAAATACAATGAAAGCTATGGATTTAGTTGAATCTTGTATAGTAATATAAACCATATACCTGTGTAATATTTAAAAGACTTTAGCAATGTAGTAAAAATTAAAACAATACCTTTGAGTGATATGATTGCTTTACATCATATAGATGTTGCAATTGAATTGATTATTAACTTTCTCGACTTTCTTTTTGC
Source organism: Platanus orientalis (assembly GCA_025762735.1). Taxonomy (NCBI): domain Eukaryota; kingdom Viridiplantae; phylum Streptophyta; class Magnoliopsida; order Proteales; family Platanaceae; genus Platanus; species Platanus orientalis. The sequence continues at coordinate 8,643 of JAOXJP010296342.1, read as the reverse complement.
ATATATGATATGTATCATAACACATTCCTTGATTGATGTTAATATCAACAATGTAGCAAAAAAAAACGTAGATATTTGATTTAATTTGTATTATATATTTAATTTAGACAAAGTTTGTGAAAAAAATTAAATTTATATTATAGAAATTATAAAATATTGAATTGGAAGACCTAGTACCTTTGGTATAAGAAGATATGTTAAATGATGAAAGTCATTTATAAATATTTTATTGGAATATTGAAGTAAACTTGCCTCACTTTTTGTAAATCATATCTTGTGATGCCAATTTATAATATATTTTGTATGTTCACCTGTATAAGTCTTGTATTTAATATACAAAAGTAGTTGTAAGTAATGAAATGTACTGATATATCATCTTTTCTTATCAATATATGATCTTTTCAACTTTGTCAATATTACTATTGATAATCAATTTATTATATTTTTTTAATGAAATACATGATCTTGATAACAATAAAAGAATACAATAGTTTTTATTGTGAGGAATTGTTATAAAGATATGAATAAGAAAGATTAAAACATCTCAAAATTCAATTACCTTGACTGCATATGTTACTATTGTTATGTTTGTATCTTGAATTTTGAGTAACAGGTTACCTTTGACTGAGACAAATTTAGTCCATAAAGTAAGCTCAATTGTTGTACAACTATTTTATTTATTTTTAGAGTTAGTAGAAAATAAATAAGATTTATTTATAAAATTTGTAAATAAGACAATATATTAATTATATACTAAGTATTGAGTAGTAAGACATCTCTTTTGATAGTGTTTGTATTTGATTGTGTGTGTAATGTTGTGATAGCACCAACAAAGGCAACAAATCCAACATCTATTTGAGAATAAAAAAAAAATTAGTGTTATATTTTTTTGAATTTCCTTTAAAATAAATATTATATTGCATATGTATCAATGAAGTAATTTTTTTATTAAGGTTTTTTTAATGGCATTTAGTGGGATAGTTACATGTTATTTTTTTAATGGCATTTATTGGAATCATGCATGATTTCAATAAATTTCGTTACATGTTTAAATATGAGTTAATATTCACGAAGGATAACTCTATATTTGAAGTTAACATTTATGAGTTTCATCTCAATAATATAATAAATTTTACATTCTTCAAGTATATCTTTAAACTTATGTACCTCTTTAGTTTACATTTTGTTTGTATAACTTCATCGTACAAAATAAATAGATTAATTAAATATTAAAGATGAGATAAATTAAAATTTTCTCAATTCAAGAGAAATGTAAAAAAATTACCTCCATGTCTTTAAATATCATTTTTCGTATTTTATTAATTCTTTCATTTAAAAACAATATAAATATATATAATTCTTGATAATTGAGTTTTGATATTATAGTTTTGCATTCAAGGGTAAAGATAATAAAATGGACTATGTAGAAACGTCATCTTTATAAAAAAATATATATATAATCAGTTAATAATATGAATGAGTATAAAATATAATGGTATTATAGTGTATAAGTTGTTATTTTTATTATAAAGTATAAGTAATTTTAATAACAAATAAGGGATATGAAAATATATAAAATAATTATTGGCATACTATCGTATGTAATAATGCAAAATTATTATTATTTGTTTTATAATCTTCCTTTCAGTGCTTCATTAAGAAATTATTTTAAGACCACATTTCAAGTATATCCTTCCAATTTTCTCTCTATTTTAATAATTAATATTTTCAATCTAGATATTAAAATGACTCTTGACACTGCTAAGTATAATTTGATCATAAGTGAAAATTTGATTTAATAGAAAAATTTTCACTTGTTTCAATGTTTAACCTTCTAAATATTTGCAATATTTTGTATATTTTGTATAATCCCTTAATCAAAGGATTCGTAAAAAAACTTCCCTTCTTTGTACGGGATTCTACATGTATAAATTGACACCAACTGTTAATACAATAGTACAAGTTAAAGTTCTTCATAAAACCTTTAATGGTATCAGAGCATTAGGTTTGGCATCCTACACACCCTCTCCTTTTTTTTTTCTTCTCCTCTATAATGAGTACTTCCACTACGTCTTCCTCGTCCTCTTAGAGATGTTAGGAATAGAGAAGATAGGCGAAGGGGATGAGGAAGATGTAGTGGAGGTAGACATTGTAGAAGAGAAAAATATAAAAAAAGAGGGTATGCAGGTAGGTCGTCAAACCATGAAAGATTTTGTGAATAACTTGAATTTATACTATTGTATTCATAATTGGTGTCAATTACACGTGTAAAGTCTCTTATAAAGAAGGAAAGTGTTTCTATGAATCCCTTTGTTGATGTATGTCAATCCCATGGTTAAATGGGTAATGGTATGTGTCTTGTAAGTGTCTTATGCTCTCACAAGTTCAAGACATAGAAAATGACCAAAGACCCGAAGAGAATACCAAAATCTACCTCGGATTTGTCACACCAAGAAATGTATAAAGCATGCATTGTAAATCATTTTAATACTTTAAAACTAATGTAGACGTGGTGATAGGTATCTTACAAAACCCAAAGGCAAAAGGCCCAAGGACAAACCCCCACAATGCCCAAAACAAAATTTAAAAAAACTAGGAGTCACAATCGATTGCAGATCAAACAATCAATTTCACTCGCAATCGATTGTGTGATCCACAACCGATCGTGAGTGAAATTCGAGCACAGCCTTAGACTTTCGAGGCCAAAACTCATAAGCCGTAGTCGATTGCAATATAGATTTAGGATCAAGCAATCGATTACAAGTCTGAGTGTGGCCCGTAATTGATTGTGAGATCCACAATCAATTGCGAACCATAATCAATTGCGGACAAAGCAATTGGTTACGAGGAAATTTTTGGAAGAATTTTAAAACACAAATTTTAATAAGAGCTTCTCAAATTTTGAACTTCTTTTTTCAAATCTAAGGTTCCAAAATATTGCTCTTCATAAAAGATTTCAATCCAAAAGCTATGGGTACTCCTAAACCCTATAAAAAGAAAATTTTCTCATTAGGGTAAAAAACTCTAACACTCCAAGCTGTTTTAGAGAACTCAAAAACTTACTAAATTAAGAGCATCCTCCACTGTGAAAAACACCATTGCCCACTGGTTTTGAGCTTGAGTGGCTAACATCTTTCACTATATTTTCTCTCTTTCTCCCTTCTTGAATACCACTTTACTACTATTGAAGAGAACTTATAGTGAGTCATTCCCTAGAGAAAACTTACATTTAGCTAAGCTCAAGAAGCACTAGAGCTAAGTTCTTGGAGCTTGTGGGTAGCTAAGACAAATAAGCTTAACAAGGAGCACCCCACTATAAGCAACTAGCAACATCAAACAACTTATGGTAATATTTGTTTAACTTTGCATTCATTTGCATTCATTCTCATTATTATTCTTGCTTTGCTTCCATCGGAGACATTAAAAGTAGTACATACTCGTTGGAGACACTAAGTGTTATTGTTTAGCTTGCTTATTAGCAAGTACTTAGGTTTGTATATTGACCTAGGTTGTAATAGTACCTAAATGAAATATACTTCAGCTCGGTAGTGAGCTTTAAAATAGTGGACATAGGCTCTAGTGTCAAACCACTATAAATCTCTTATTGTGTTTTGTGTGTATGATTGCTTGTCTCTTTACTTAAATGTTCTTTACTGCTATTGCATAGCACATGTTTGACTAAATACTTGAGTAAACACCTTAGAGCACACACACACTTGGGTTAAGTTAAAAAGATTAAAATCAATCACAAGTTAAAATTGAAAAATGGATAATTAATTTAGAAATCCTATTCATCTTCTTTCTAGAATTACTTCGATTAAGGGATTGTACAAAATATTGCAAATATCCAAAATATTAAAGATGTATAGAATATTACAAATATCAAAAATATTGCAGATATCAAGAATATTGCAGATATACCGAATATTACAGAATGTTACAAATAAAGGAAGGTATAATAAGTATAGAATATATATATGTTGATTTTCCATTAGTTAGTTATAATATTAACTTTTGTTTATAATCATTAAGAAAGCGATTTTTGTAGGGAATTGTTTGTTTTTTTAAATAAATGATAATGTTATATCAGATGAACACATTATAATTCTTAGAATTAACATTGGTTGATCAACATTATTTTCTATGATGATTTTGGATTTGATAATTTGGTGTTCCATAGTTTACATAATAAATCGCGTTCCATTACAAAGACTTATTGATTGACTTAAATTCCTTAACAACATTATTGGTACTCCAAATTTTATTTATAAAGAATGGTTAGAGAATCCATTAAACTTTAGTAAATTAAAAAAGCTTTATTGGGTCTATGTCATTTTCATCGACAATATTTTCTTTTGTTCGACTAACATAATTTACATAATAGTATATACAATTTTCTACAGGTACATTATTCATGTCATCAACGTTGTCAGTTTAATGTATTAATATAGCACATTATTGTATATATGATGAATCAATGTATTTTTTAAATATATGATTATAAATATTCTCAATCAGTAATTGCACATCTTGATTATCATCTTTTATTAACATATATTTAGGTATTAGAATCCAATCTTTTTTTTCATTGGAATTAATGATATAACATCAATTATTTCTTCTCTTATGTCAAGAAACCATTTTATAAAGCCTTATATATATAATTGTTATGTTGTAGTAAAGTTTAATGTTACCCTCATATTTGTAATTAAGTGGGATAATTGACATTTATCACATACACTTAATTTTTGTAATGATATTACAATAATAACTTATCTACCTTATCGTTTACAAAACTGAAAAGATTTGTTTAAAGTCACCACCTAAAACATTTATTTTTATATCAAAAGTTTTATAAGAATCATTTGATGTATGAAGTTCTAATAAATCGTTAAAAGTATGATTTATAACTTCAAATGTGTAGTGGTGAACCATTAGTGTTTCACCCTATATCACCAAATTAATTATTTGTATGAGTTTAGTTAACTCTAATTGTTGACTAATAAAACAAGTTGATCTTTCATAAAAATTAAGTGGTATCTTGAATTATAAATAGGTTGTTCATCTATTTGATAAAAATAAAGCTACCACTATAAAGGATGCAACAATAATTGTAATTTTCTTTCTATTCGCATTTTGTAAATGATAGTTTTCCATATATAAATCTTTATAATGTCTCCACTACTGTAAATGAACAATGAATTCCCTAAGTTGTTTAAGCATCAATGAATAATTTTATCAAAATCAGCTTTTGTTCAGTATTTAGTGATTTATAAAGGCTTTCAAACTCGGTCTTTACTAAAGCAACATTGTAATTTAATTCTTCATTAGTGTATTTGTTATATATGTTATATCTTTGAGTACATGAAATAGTGTACTAAGAGATTCTTTTGAAGATCTTTCATTTATATTTAAAATTAATTAAATCTCTAGTAATACTCTGTTCTTTAATTGATTTGATGATAAATGTAATGATTAATTACCTGTATCTCTTGTTGCTTTCACTTTTAAGTCATCTGTTAGATTTTTCCAATGATAATTTCATAAATGACATGTTTTTTTTTATTTCATTAAACATAAGAATCTCTACAAAAATATTGCATAATTGGAACCCCGTCATTAATATAGTTGTTTTAGTAACAGTTTCATGCTAACAATAATATATAAATATAATATATTCAAATCCATTTAAAGTTCATAAGTGTTAGAAACTTATGGGTCCATGAACAATATATAAAAATATATGAAAATAATATCATATCTAGAATTAGGATGTACATAATACAATCTCCATTGTTCGTCTATGTTTATGTTCTTGTCTTTATTTTTGTTTATCATGTCAGACCTAGTGATTTGAAAATTCTTAACAAGTTAACCTTTGAGCGTTAAAATATGTTACATTTGCTTAAAACCATTTTATAAGTATTATTTTTTTCTACATTCACCATGATATAAAATTATAAAGATTATCTATATCATTGAAAATGATAACTTATTGATTTTCAAGAAAATATTTTAATTGTTCAACTGATGGGTTTCGTTCATGTAAATGAAAGTTGAATATCTTTAAGATGCTTCAGAAGCTGATATGTAGCAACAATCTAAATACTATTTGATTGCATTAATTTACCAACTAATTTATATATGATTTGTTAGAGCAATTGTATTATCTTTAATAATAATAATTGTTATATCTTGGCCTTTATGAATGTACTTGTATAAATATTTAACAACATGAAAATAGTCAACTATCTCCACATTATAACTCCGCACTTACTACAAAAATTATGTGGTAGTCTAAAGTATAATGGTTCTATAAAATTTTGTTGCTTCATAGTAGGTGTAAATCGATATTGGGAGAGTTTAATTCCTAATTATAAATGCAAAAATTAAGTGAATGATATTAACTATGAAGATAAAGTAAAAATTGAATCAGTGTCAATTGACTTACCTTGTTATATAAGTAATAGTTGATTATTTGTTGAAGCAATCAAAGAAAAAAAATAGTTGGTTGAATTCCTATTAATTAACAGATTAGGTTAATTTAATGAAATATAGGCATTATTTAAGCAATGTAATCAGTTTTATTGGGCTTACCATGTTGTATTGTTAAATATGTTAAATGATTACTTTCGCTATCACTTAAAGTAGATTCACCATGGTCTATAGATTTGATATTAGAAACTGGTTGATAAACTAAGGTGTCAAAAGATGAAATTGTTAAATTTTTATTTTTAGTCAAAATATTTTTTCTTCTCATTTGTTCGATTCGATAATTTCGAACAAACTTTTATGAATAAAAATTATTTGATTGTTCACTTTAATAGTTTAATGAGATTTTACCTCCACATTGTTTCAACATAGTATTATTTATAGTGGAAAAAAACATTGTTATTAGTTAAAAAAATTATAATATAAAATGACTTAAGATGCATCTACAATTAAATGAATACACTTGGAACACCACCATACTTAATTCATAATATAGCTATTATATTGATTTTTTAGATTACCATCACTAATCATATATTAAATGGAAGTTGGTCAAGAGAATGTATAATGTAAATAAAATAAATAATACCTAATTGAAACTATTGTAATTAATATGATCTTTTAGTCTCTAACCCTACAACAAGGAAAATAAAAGTTGAATAACTATCATTAATCAAATATTGCAAGAAAATTGATAAGAGAATGTATAAATGTAAATAAAATGAATAATATTTATTTGAAGTTATCATAATTAATATGACATTTTAACCTTAAACCCTACGATGGGAAAAAAGAAGAAGAAGAAGCTATTGTTCAAGTTACAATGGCTTTTGAAATTTAAAAAATATATACATAATAATTATGAAAATATGGAAGCGAAATTAAAATTACAGTCCCAATTAAAGCAATATGTTACAGTTCTTGTAAAAATATGAAAAAACAAATAAAATTGCATTTGAAAATAAAAAAACATTTTCTAGTAATAATGTAGAAAATACAATGTGGACACATGCCTTTAATGGGTAAATTAAACTTATTTTATAAACAATTGTTTAAGCTGAATATATACTTTGTAGTTCCAAATATTGGTTTTATTCACTTATCCAACTCCAAATCTTGTACTTATATAACTAAAAAAAATTTGAAGTTGCTTATTTGTAGATAGAGTAAGGGAAAAACAAGAGTTACCTATTTATTATTGTATCAATAACAAATGGAGAAAAAATAATAACAAATCAATAATTTTGGGTTGTTGCAAGTCTTGAAAAGAAAAGTTAAAAGAAGGACCGTAAGTTTTGGTGCAAATAATATAACCTCTCGTAATATACTTTTAGGAAACTAAGTTGTGATTAAAAATTATGAAAAAATATGAAACATTGTTAAGATAAATCAAAAGTTGGATTGATTTCTTTTTCAACTTAATTACACCATGATAAGAGAACATTGTTACAATGGCATGAAGACTGGAGCTATATTGTGGGTGCACTAAGCAAATTTGCATTGGCATGGTATTTAACATTACTTTTAAGCAAAAAATACTCGAGCCACATGTTTGTATATTACTCATTTTCTAGTTTACACTTCAAGTTGATGCTAGTTTGGATCAATCAGAGTTTAACACATTTCTCTTTCATCTCTCTATGAACTTATGTTTGGTTTTTTCTCTAAAAGCTACTTAACTTCTTTATTTCTTAATTTTCAATATAAATAGCTAGATCAATTTGAATTTTTAAAATTCCCTATAATAGTTCAATTTCATGGAAAACAAAATGAACTTTGATAATTGCCAAATATTTGACAAAAGGAAGTGTCATACTAAAAAAAAAACACACAAAATTAACTAAAATAAAGATCGCAACAGAACTTTCCATTAGATTTTCATGTATTGTGTAATTCCAGGTTTGGAAGTATGTTGGAAGAGAAGCTCATAAATGAGAAAAGTTTTATAAAGTGTCAGTGGAAAAAAAAAAAAACATGGTAAAATGCTGATCTTTACTTATAAGAACCATAATTTTACCAATTGATGATATCCCATAATTTTTTTTGTAATGTTTGCATTTATGTTATAATTTATTAGACAAAACTTTGTCATAATATGAAACATTTATAGAATAATAGCTATGTCTAACATAGAAGAGCTTTGAATATCTC
>JAOXJP010296341.1:0-32858 GCA_025762735.1 Platanus orientalis | reverse complement strand
TGAATAATAAATTGTTCCTTATGAAATGTGAACAAACATTTGCAACTAAGTAGCTCATTCTCCAGATCTCTTCTAAATTTAGGGCTACAATGGTTTGTTAATCAAATATGCAAAGACATAAAATAAGCATTCAAGCACCCACATAAATCAAACACAAATATTTATATATAATTAAAATTTAAAAAAAAAAAATTCTAACAATTTCAGCTTCAACTCCCCTAGTTGACTAGAACCCAGAAAAAATAAAATCAAAGCAAATTACGAAGAACTAACCCCATCAGCGGACGAATTATCGGAATCCATTTCGGGCCGAAGCTTCTCGTAAACTTGGGGGCTGCGGTAGACGGAACCAGGAGAAGGGCGATGCTTGATATGGGGAACGACATCGAAGGAGACGGTGCCCATGTAAAGGAGCATGCCGGAGATGTAAATAAGAGGGGCAAATAGGAAAACACCCTGACGACGGAGAACGACGGAGAGAAGGATCCAAGCGAGGCGTTGCGCGAGCGTTCGAGGCTGCTGCCCCGGCAGAAACCTCCCGCTCTTCCCTTTTCGATACCTCGGCGACTGCGAGCGAAGGGGCGAAGGTGGCGGTGACGGGGTGCTGTGGCCGCTACTCGACAGCCTATTGTAGGCGTACATCTCTCTCCCTCTCGTCTCTTACCTCATAAGTGCTTTCTCTCTCTTTCTCTCTTAATATGTTTCGATTTCTTTCCCACTTGTTGCTTTCTTTCCGTTTATGAGAACAATTATTATTAGTAAGGAATCAGAAGAAGAAACGAGGGAGAGAGCTGTGGAGGGAGAGAAGGAAAAGGAAAGAGCAGAAGAGGGGAGAGGAGTGGTCATGAGCCTTTGTAGGGAGAAGAGCACGTGCCATGTGGGATGATGGGTCGGGGCCTTTGGTCAAGATGGTGCTTGCTTGGGGGGTTTAGGCTGGACCCTGTTCCTTTGGGCTTGTTTTGTGCAAGGTCAAGGTATGAGGGGGTTTGAGAAAGACGTTTTGGGGGAAAGGGGGAAGGGGTGAGGTGGGGAATCGAAGCAATTCTTGGAAGGTGGGTTGGGCAGAAGAAATGTCCCGGCACGGAGATCATTTCACAATTTTTCATTTTTTAAGTGGGGGATGTCGTGATTTTCTTAATATTTTATATTAAAAATTATTATTATATCAACTCTAAGGTATCGTTTGGATAAGCTTTTCACTGAAGTTTTTTGATTTCCCTGTTTATAAGTGCTTCTGAAAAGTAGTTCTTATGGGTACAGAATGACATTTAGTTTGCATGGATGAGAAGTTAATTTTCCAATGCTAAAACTAATATTAAAAGTATTTCTTCACATCTTCATAGATACAAATCATTTGGAACCTTTCAAACCCAAGACTCAAACCTTCTTGGAAGCGGTCTGATATCAAGTGCGACACCCCCCCTGATGGGACACTCAGGGAGGGGGAATCAAAAACCTCCAAAAAGTGAATTGATTCTGCCCCCGAGTATCCCATCAGGAGGCGTGGTGCATACGATTTCATCCCTCGAAGCATAGCAGACTACCTAAACCTTTCTCTTGGTGGAGAATGACTTGTCCAGTCAATCTTGCAAATATACCAACAGCTGGGTCACACATGTGATACGTGTTGTCAGTGATCCAACTTCCTACATAAGCAACCTGGATGTCGCTTTTCGATTTCTATATTTTCCGCGGAAGTCAAAAAATAAGCATGCAAACCAAACACGCAACTTCTTACTCTTGCATAGTCATAAGTTGATTTCTACCCAACGAAACCAAATGACCCCTACAGACATTGCGTTTGTTCCTCAATTTTTAACAAATGCCAGCCTTAATATTGTTGGATTATCTTTAATGTTAAGAGTAATCTCGCACAAGTTCTACTCAATTAATTAGTCTAATTAATCTAGCATTTGTTGATAGCCCATCACTCATAAAAACGTGTCACATGTCAAAGATGTGTTAAGGACACTGCACAGGACATCATGACATAAGTACTTTGTTAAAATATCTTTAACTTTTAAATTTTTATTTTTATTTTATTTTATCTTTTGTGTCCACCACGGGCAAAGGCCCAGATCTACTCAAGTCCGATTAAAAAAAAAAATCAAAGGAGATGACATGATAAGAGTATTTTGATAAATATTTACTGAAAATCCCTTTCTATTTATGTAAGTTAACAAAGTTCCCTTGTCTTTGGAACACGTAGGGTGTTTATAACATTGGAAAGCTAGTAATTTGATTAAAGGAAAACAAAAGAAAAAAAGTATTGAAAGAAATGAATTCAATAGTTGAGAAGAATGAAGCCCTTGAATACCCAACAGTAACGGTTTTCTAAATCATGTGAGTGATAAGAGGCATTTTGTTTAAGATGAATTGTGACATGGATGACTAGTTCTTCGTAGCCTCCGCCGGTCTCCCATGGCCCACCCATGCTTACTGCACTTGAAATGAATTAGGGGTGGCATTGTTTGACACAATCCGTGAACATAAGACAAACCCAATACAAAATAAGTGGGTTAGGGTTGACTGATATATGTTTTGGGTCAAAGTAGGTCAACTCGCTTAGATACGATTAATAAATGGGTTGGATTGGGTTGGGATCGGGATGACCCATATAACCATATACCGTTAACTTGATATGACACAAATCTAATCCGCCAACACGAATTACCATATAATTGTAAACCCGATATGAACACAACATAAAATAAGCGGGTTAGGGTTGATTGTAAATGTGTTTTGTCCACTTTGACACAATCAATAAATGGATCAGATTTTGATAGAGCCATATAGTCGTATACCCATATCTCGACACGACCCAAACCTGACACGGCAACACGAATTGCCACCCATAAAATGAAGTAATGGACAACCTGTTCTGATGACGAGGACATCAAACTAACGATCATGACTTGTCATTATCTTTCACACAAAAATTGCTATAATTCCACAAGAGAAAGAGAAAATGTCTCGTGATCTAAAATGAATCCCTTCATGTGAGAGAGTCCGTTTCTTGATTGTTGGATTAGTATATACATAATATGAGGAATAAGTTAAATTGATTCAAGTAAAATCCCCATCCTTCATCGTCTGCCACGTGTATCACAATACATGCTTAATAGGGTTAATCTATGGAAAACGATTGTCTGTGTCACAGACCTTCATATGCATGTATGCGTGCCATTGTTTGACACATGATGTGTTTTTGAATTTGGTATCTCTTTTTTAACACCTACATTATCAACAGAATACTTTTTTGAACAGTTTAACCCTCAACACAACACTTGGCAACTTATAAATCACCATAGACACTTCAGACACATTTTCATCACTGAACATTTTCCACCTTTCATCTATTTATATTTTTTTCGTACTTCAATAATCAATCAATCACGATCAGATGGCCATTAAAGGATTATATACCAAAATATTCCAATTTTCATTTTATCCTCTAATGATTATGATTGCCAATCAGAGTTAATTATCTTTTATTAATTATTATTATTATCATATATTTTTGAAAAGGACAACGCATCATACACGAAAAGAATTACTTGGTTGTGAGCTGGAGCATCACATGCGTCACCGGATCCAATCGAAGAAAACCAGCAAAGCATGAATGAACTTTTTAATCTGCCATCACTAGTTTCAGGAACATGTGCGACCCTTAACGACCAGCCCGCCATTTCAGGATTATTCGGTTAAGAATGATGCTGGCGTGAGCAAGTTGTTCACGCAAAAGCAGTGGCCATGGGCCATGGCCCATCTCACCACACGGAAACTGTAAAGCGGTAAACCAAGAGAACTGAGACGGCATCGTCTCAAGCATAACGAGAGATTGCCCCGTCGCCTGGTATGACTGAAAAAAAAAAAAAAAAAAAAGAGAGAGAGGGAGCCTAGCTAGTAGCTACCCGTCTTTTCTTCTCTCTCTCTCTCTTTTTTTTTTTTTTTTTTTACTTTTTTAAGTTAACCCATGGTCATTCCATGTCTAAATGGGAAGGCGACGAGGCGATTTCCCTTTTAGCTTGAGAGACGCTTGAAATGATCCCAAGTGAAGGCAGCTGGTCAGAACCCACTTAACGACGAGCCAGCCATTTTAGGGATTATTCAGTTAAGAATAAGCAATGGAGATGGCCCATCTCGCCACACAGAAACTGTAAAGCAGTAAACCAAGACAGCTGGTTTGGAACCCCATAACATCTATATATATCTCTATAGGATTATTATCATTGGTCAGGAAGATCGCATGGGCCTGGCCAGGTCCCATTATATGGATTTTGCATTTGTACAATGCATGTTTGCTTGTAGAGCATATCTGTTTCTACAAACAGAACTCGATTGAAGTCCAAAATCTATTTGAATTCAGCACTCTGAAACCTCAGTTCATAGCAACTTCAATCATTCCACTCTTAAGGTAATCTAATTCAAGACCCAAGAAAACGGAATAAAAGTTTTTTTTTTTTCAGCAATAATTTTATTTCTTTCTTTTTTAAAGAAGGCAAAAAGATTGAATGTTTATGTAGAATCACTGGTTTTTAAGATAAAAATAATTCATTTGTACAGGATTTCTGGTTATTGAATTGTTTTCGGGCCGGGAAGAAATGGATGGCATGAGGTAGCGGATGGAACAGTTGCTCAATGAGTTTGACACGGTGGAACCGCCTCCATTTTCTCTACTAAAAACCAGGTAAGATAGTACTTTAATTTGAATTTTGAAGAAGGGAGAAAAAAGTACCCATTTGTTCAAATCACAAATTAAGGCCGTGTTTGGCAGCCACCAGTAATGAAATCATTTCATTTCAAATTGTTAATGCATTTGAAGCCATAATTTGATGGTTGAAAATGAACTCATTTTGATTCATATTGATTTGTTAATGGACTGATTTTCATTCATTACCAAAATATGAATAATTATATATATCATTTCATTTCATAAAAAACCTAAGATGACTTCATTTCTAATTTAGTCAACAAATCAGTATAAATCTGAATGAGTTCATTTTGAACCATCACCTTATGGGTACAAATGCCTTGAGAATTTGAACCCAGGTTTGCGGTACGACACCCACAAACTTTACCAACTTAGCAAGCTGGCATCTTCGAGTTTTAAAAAACTCAAAGAATTTTAGTCAGAATTTTCCGTTTACTTGAGATAAACTTCAGTCGAAACACTGTGTATTATTCATTGGGATGCATCGTTAGCAAAGATTTCTCCTGTTTGAGTTCTTGGGGTCCATATTTTATGAATTCAATGGAAGTAAGAAACATTGAAAATGCTTTTAGTTAACAATCAACTTGATCTGCAATCATCACCTCTAATTATTTATATATGAAACGGAATTCTTATGTCTTTTCTTGTGATGGATATGATAGAAGTACTTCATCCTTACATTATGAATGAGGAAGGATGTCGGACAAGCTTTACATTTCCATTTCATAATGTTCAATCATTTTACTCAAATCAATCACCAATTGTTACTGTATAAGTGGATTGCCAATAGCAATGTTTGTCAGATGTAAAAGTCATAGTTTCATTGAGGATGGAGCCTGATTAGCAATTGGGAGTACTGTTTGTGTGGCCTCAAAATACAATGTGCCCCAATGCAATGGTCGAGCTCTGTGCTGAGCTCATTGGTGGTGCACCTGGCCCAAAATTTTTGGGGATAATTTTGAGATTTTACTTCTATAGTTGCTTGTATGAAAGTGTCAAAACCCTAGTTTCACATAGAGTTTTTGGAGAGAATAAGAGGTGACTTATATAAAGAATTACTCATCTTTCTTTTGAGCATGGTGGAATTAGTGTGAGTTCGTGGATGTAGGCAATCTTGTCAAACCACATAAATCGTTGTCTTTTGTCTGTGATTGCATCTTCTTTTTTTTTTCCCACATTTCCTTTACATTTCCACCATTGCTACTTTTTTTATGTATTTTATCTTCTTGTTTGAAACAAAATCACCAAATTGATGAAACTTGGAATTGATGGTTTTCTTTGTTCAAGATGTATAGATTTTTACATGTCTTGAAAGCACTTGTTTTTAATTCTCTCTATTACCACTTCTCTTTTCTTATTTCTTGTTTGTTTACCTCTACGTTTAAAACAGTCCAGAATGACTTACCATGCTTTACATGTGTTAACTCATAAAATTACTATTTCAATCAAAGAAATTAAGTCATGAGTTTGCTTAGGTGAAATACCAATTCAATTACACTTTGATTTTCAAGCCCTTATGAATACCCCCCCCACACTTTCCTTCCCACTTCCACATGTTTTACTTTAAAGTTGATCATATTTCATTGTACATGCTTTGCTGCAAAATCCAATATTTATCTCTTTTGTGTGATACTCTTTTAATACTTTGATTGCTTTGCTTATGTACTTTAGATTAATAGATGATCTTTTGGATGTCATATGTTTTAATATTTGGTGTCATGATGTTTGATACTTGTGGTGCAGAGAAGGCATTTGATGATGATGGAAACTTGAAACAATCAAAGCAGTACTCCATTAACAAAGTTGGCCATGGTTCGCTATTAAAACATTATATTTGATGTCAAGTTCAATTATCTTATGACCCGCGATTTACATGCTCTTTGTAGTAGGTTTCAAGTTATTTTTGTTAGCTATGAATTTCTATGCTATACTAAAGGCATTTTTTTGGCAATGTTATTTAACTTGTACATTTTTTTTTTTTTATCAAAACTCATATTGCAATTCCATGTGGCTTTACTGCAACATTACATGAGATCGATCTAATATTCAAAAAATTATGTCATTCAAAGAGGATCTCAAGTTTGTTTTTATTATTGGGTTGCAAAAGGCCCATGATCATTCAATCAATGTACATATTTAAGGTACTTTGTAGATTTATTGATGCTCTTGAAGCTATATGTTTAGTATGATACGAGGATGAGTCTTCTTTTTCTTTTTAAATATTGTAGCATTCATTGTACGAGGAATGTTTGTTTTGTTATCTCTGACTAATTTTTGAATTAAATAACTTCAGCATGATGCAACATGTGATACGGAATTCAGATGACAGAAGTAGATTTCATTACTCATGTCATGAATATGTAGGAGAAAGGCATCACAAGGAAAAGATATGAAAGTGTGACTTTGATGATTAGTCATACATCTGCAAATCAGCATATGAAACAGAATAGTGAAGTGTCAATGATGTCTTTTTGTATATAAGAATCAAACCTCTACCTTAGATTGGTCTTTTTCTAAATCTTTTGTATATACTATTGATCACTTCAATGTGATTTATCCTATCATTAAAATCGAAGTGGTTTCATGGATTGCACTCTAATCGCAAAATGGAGCTTGTACCCAACTAATTTATGTTTGATTAGTCTTGTTGTTCCATGCATAAAGTTTGGCAAAACAGATGGTAGGACTAGATCTATTGGTAGGACTGGATCAACTATGATATTCTGAAAAGTTATGTTTCTATTGGTAGGACTGGACCAATTTAAGAGGTATGATAGATTATGGGTACCTGTCGTATAGATCGTTATTCATAAAAAAAGGATACCAGTCATACTTCAAAATGGTCTTTATTTGGAAGATGATTCCTAAAAGTGGGTGGCTTTTGATGTGAAAGATTAATGTCGGATAGCACAAATTCCCTTCAAAACCCAGTTAAGATTTTTAGTGGGATTTCATTTAAGGTTGGTTCTAATTTGGCCTTGTTATTTAACTTTTGATGAATATTGCTTGGTGTGAAGTATGAATCATTGGCATAAATGAACAATTTGTTTAAGAATTTTGAAATCATTGTTTTTGATACCCTAAATCAAATGGTATAATAGTGTTGAGTCGTCATTCGTTTTCACTTAAAAAGATCCATAACTTAATTAAACGGAATTTGAGTGGATATGAGTATGGAAGTGGGAATTGGCGGGCTTAGAATATTCAAGAAATGTTATGGCAGAAAAAGCATGGGGATAAAGTTTATTTGTAGAATCTTAAAGTCCTTGTAGAATTTTTTTTCTAGGGATATTGAGGTTTTAAATTGAAAAATCTACAAGATAACAAACATGCATAGTTGGTTGAGATAGAGGTTCTAGTAGAGTGTGTTAAGAACTTCAAGATTCTAAAGTTGGTATAGACTTCAAAGATGACATAGAAAATGTTTATGTTCAATTCCTTGCTCAAATTGCTATATCACCCTCAACGCATTTCTCTTCTCTATCTTGGTTCTTAAGAAGAGATGGCATAGGGTGATGCAACAATTGGCTACCACTCTCAGATGATGGTTTGCCTTTTGATCTTTGTGCCACTTCTATTATCATGATTGTCATGGTCTTCTTGGTAAACTTCTATTGTTAACAATACTACTACAAAATTTGAATGTAGATAATGTATGTATCTATTTTTTTCATTAGATTTTTCTACTTATTTCTGGTTGATTTTCTGAAGGAGATTTGTTAGTTTTCTCATTTATTCTTTGGTGATTTTAATATTGACCATAACTAATTATTTCTAGTAACTGCAAACATACTTCACTACTTTGTCTTGATGCAAGATGAAAGCTCAAATATAAAATTTTGTGCAGGACATCCTAGGGTTGCTTCATCCTACTATTGTGGTCCCAAGAATATGTTGCTGAAGTGAGGACAAGACTAAGACAATCAAGAACATAATGTAGAGACACCCAAATAACTTCAAACTTTAGAATAGAATTAGGGGAAAGGATTAGAGAATCAATCCAAAATATTTCAGACTAAATAGACCACAGAAAGAAGGGAAGAAATAGTAGAGAATAGTGTTGGTTACGTTTCTAGAAATTCTGGGTATATTGGTAAAATTACAAAAATACCCCTGCATATGCATAAAAAATTCTGAAATTTTAGAAGTGGTTAAATAGGCTTATAAGATATATTCATGCAAAATTTCATGTTATTCTAATTATTTAAAGTTTATGAAACATATAAAAGAGCAGTTTGCAGTAAACTTTCTACAGAATATCCTAGACAGAACTAGGCTTATACTTACCAAGGACCTAGCAAAACAGAAAGATTTTTTAGAGGAATGTAGAAGAATGGAATGGGACACCTATAGGAGAGAAACACCCTAAATAAAACAATAAAAAGACCCTTTGTTGGTAGGGGCAATTTTTTTAGAAGGCTTATCTAGAATTTCATAAATCATGTCTTGATGCTTAAGTTTAAGCAACAGAAAATCCAATAGAAAATAAAGATAATCAAAATGGAACTTAAGTATTTGAATGAGTGATCTAAAGGTGTAAAAAACCCAAATAAAATAGTAATAAAATACCTTTGTTTAATAGGGGCGATTTTGAAGAAACACCTTCAATCGAATAGAGTATAAGGCCTGTTTATACTATGGGTTCCAACAACCTTCAATTGTCACTCCTTGAGGATAATAACTCAATCGAATGGGCCTCCAAAAACATCACAAATGCTGAATTCAAAAAAAGAGAATGAAGAAGTAGAATAATAAGATGAATAAGAAAAAGAACAGATAAGAGAAGAAGAAAGAAGAAGATAAACCCAACAACTACAATTGATTGCAACAACATTTAGAAGAGAAGTAAAAACTTCAAAATAATTTTATCTAATCCATCTATAATTCAATACATGTTGTGTGTCTCAATGTAGATATTCAAAACATAAAGAAAATAGAAAGAAGAAAACTAGCATGTCTTAAACAAATTAGGAGACTTGTTGCTTAAGATTAGCTAAATACTTAAACTATTAAAAGTTATCCCTCTTAGGAATTGTCGACCAGCCCATAAAAGGGGACCCACCTAGACTTTTTGGACTTACAATAGGACAAGAAAACAAGGCTGTCGACCAACCCTGAAATACCCAAACTACCATTGGCAACAATGCCTTATTACAAGAATACCCTAATGCATAACAATTTCCTAAATACCTTTGGCATTAAAAGCCTTATTACAAAGAGATCCCCAGCTACTACAACCCCTAAAATAACCCACATATTGCCCAAGTCTTGAACCTCACTCCCTTGTGGGGGGGTACGTAAAGCAGCCTCTTAGTGTTGTTCGCATCATGCCCTAGTTAACAACCCTTATCTTTTTCATTGGATAAATGTTGGTGCACTAAATGACTTGTCGAACTACTTTATAGATATTAGTGTAGTACATCATAGTTTAATCATTTTCTTCGCATAACAAAGCTCGTTACATAGATATGGGTTTTAGCACTTACCCATTTATCTTCTTTCATGTAAGCACTATTTAAATGGAGTGGATTTGGACTCTAGGCACACCATTTTGATTAATTCCAACTATTTCTTTAGCTTGTTCTCTATACTTCAGCTAAATTGTTATCAATGTAATGACATGCTTTGTATAAAAGGGTAAAAATGTAACTTTACACTATAAGGGTAAAATTATCCTTTTATATATTTAAATATATCATAAAGTGGTTTAAGAACCCATTGGACCAAGTTAGAAGTGTAAGACCCAAGTTAGGCCTCAAACCTGTCAAATTTGAAAGTTATCCAAACCTTGCATTTGGGATACATTTTATTGACCCACTAAAATAAATACCAAAATAATTGGGAGTCATGTCATACCTTGCTAGAAAGATCTAGGAATCTACTTTTTATAAAAATAAACAGTATGCAATTATGAGTTTCCTAGAAGAAGTTATGCTTATTTTACCATGAGGTGTTTATATTGACAGGCCAACATATTTAGAGTAACTTCTCGGGCCCACCGATACTAATACCAAGTGAAATAGGGTATGAACCATACCTTTTTAGAAAGTTCTTTAATTCTAGTTTTCAACTCAACAAACGGAGATCAATTCTAAGTTCTATAGATAAAGTTATATGTGTTTTAGTGCAAGGGGCAAAACTAGGAAAAACCTGTTTGGATCGATCAAATTAGATCCAACTTATTTAGATTGATCCAAACTTATTTGGATCGATCCAAATGCCCAAAATATGATTTTTTTTAAAAAGTGATTTTTCTTTATCTTAGGGAATGTAGGACCCTCCCAATTCGACCCAAAACCTTATAAATAAAATAAAGAAACCCTAATGACCTCCTTTACACCAAAAGGGAAGGAGTTAGAGAGGGTTAGAAGATTTGGGAGCTAAGTGTAGGAGTTTTTTCCCAAATTGGGTAAGTTTCACTTACAACTTTAGAAATTCACTAGTTTAGTTTATTTTCTTCCTAGATTTCAATTCTCTACCTAGTTAATATTCTTTCTATATCATTTTATAGACGATAAGGCCAAAGGAAAAGAGGTTTTGGAGGGTTAGAGAGCTTGAACAAGCAAGGAGGCAAAAATTATGAGTGTTCATGCATGATGTGCTACTCCCATTTGTTCTCCTACTGTTCCTTTATAGTTATTCTTCTATTTGGTTAATGATTTAGTGTTTTCATCATTTGATTGTTGAAACTATGAAGTTTGGTAAGTTCTTCATCACTTGATTTGAATATCTATGAGATTATGTGAGTGTTTATATATAGTGTACTACTCCTTTATTCCTTCTATTATTTCTTCATGGTTATTCATTTATTTGGTTGCTATTTGACTTCTTCATCACTTAATTGTTAATTTATGAGATTTTGTTGAGTTCACTTCACTTGATTGGTAGATTTATAAGATTAGGTGAGTTTTCATATATGATGTGCTACTCCCTTTGATTTCCTACCATTTTTTCCATTGCTATTCTTCAATATGATTGGTATTTTAATCTCTTCATCATTTGATTGTTAATCTATAAAGTTTTGGTGGGTTCACACCATTTGATTTGAAGATCTATGAGATTTTTATGAGTTTTTACACAAGATATGCTACTCTCTTGAATTCTTGTCATTCTATTCATTGAAAATCCTTAGTTTGGATGAGATTTCAATTTTCTTTCATTTTGGTTGCCTTATGGTGGAAGTTTGGTAAGTTTTCTTCATCTAAACACTAAATCCGTGGAAGATTAGCGAGTTCTCAATTTGATTGCTCTACTTTTACTATTTTTCTACACCTTACTATATTTTTGGTTGCCATTTTAGGTGAGATGACAGATTTTCACTACTTCTTGCTAAATCTATGTGAGTTTGATGATTCCAACTATTCTATGGAGTGGTTTATTTTCATTGTACCTTGGTAGGGAACTTGATTACATGAAATTCTGGATTCTATTTGTAGAGGGTTAAATCTATTATGATTTGTATATGTATTAGTTAAGATTTAATTCTTTTACCTTGCTACCATCATGAATTCATCAAAATCCTAAGCTTTTCTCTATGATTAAATGTAAGAAGGTTAAATCCATATGAAAATAAAAAAGGAAAAAAATGATTTCTACTCCTTATGCTTGATGTTTGCCTTGATTTCCCTATAAATGATATTCCTATCCATATCATCATTGCTAGTTGGTAGTCTTACTTACCTTATTTGACTTTAAGCTCTATTACTTATGTTATCTTGTATGCTAGTTTCTCACTGATGTTGTTATTATGTTTTTTACTTGATTATATCCACTTACACTTGATTTGATGAGTTCCATATTAGTATCCTTACATCCACATGCATGACTTGTTTGAGATTTTTACACTATCGTTGGTTTTAGAAAGTTAGAAAATGAATTTTTGAGCATTTTGTTTTGGTGTGAGTATGAGTTACTGCTTTCCATTTGGTTTTAAGTATGGTCTTTACATGGTCTCATTTATGAGTTTTGTTACCTGAATTTCTCTTGCATTGTATCTTTATGCAAACATATTACTTTATATATGCATTGATTTTAAAGTACTATTCTGATTTCGAGGATTTTGTTTTGGACCCAATCACTGGGTGGCATTAATAGGTGAAGACGACACCAGTTGCCCACCAATCCTTGATGCCCTGGAAGATTTTTGCAGGCTAACCCTTGATGCCTTGGGGGATTTTTGCAGGCTAACCCTTGATGCTTTAGGGGATTTTTGGCGGCTATATTAGTCTATTGACCCATTTCAGTTCAGATACCCAATCACCTAGTCACATTAATAGGTGAAGATGACATTAGTTTCCCATAATCCTTGATGCCTTGAGGGATTTTTATGGGCCAACAGTTGATGCCTTGGGAGATTTTTGTAGGCTGTATTGGTCTCATGACCTTATTTCAGAACCTAATCACTGAGTTGCATTAATAAGTGAAGACAACACTAGTTGCCCACCATTTTTGTTCGAGATTTCAGTTTTGTCAGGGACCCTACATGGGTTATACGAGATTTTAATTTTGTAGAGACCTTACATGGGTTACATGATTTCAGTTTTGTTAGAAGCCTTACGTGGGCTAATCCGTTGGATTTGGTACGAGGTGTTTGGACAAGATTTGGTTTAGGAACCCTACATGAGTTGAGTTGTTTTGATTCGAGATGTGTTTTGTTGGAAACCCTTCATGAGTTACATGAGTTGAGAGCTGTGTTAGGTTTTCGCATGAGCATGCATAAGTTTTGAGATTAGTTAAGGCAACTTATTTGAGAGGTGCTAAGGCTTATTCATTTGAGTATTTTTGAAATAGACATTTACATTACATGTTACACTTTCCTTATGAATTACTCTTTGTTAATTTCAATTATAGACTCTTATTAATCTGACTTATTATTTCTACACTCTTATTAGATTCTGATCATTGTTGTAGTTAGTCGACTCTTATATATTCAAATGTTTTGATTTGGTATCATGACGTATTCATGACATACAATTTATTCCATGGGACATTATGTATGTTCTCTCACTGTTTTATAGCTTACCCATGTTTTTAACTCATTTTCAGATGGCGCCCTATAGCACGGGATCCTTGGCAGGTTCAATTCGAAGAGATGGTTCGTGGGGATGAGCAAACCGTCCATGTTACTTACTTTTTGTCAGTTTATTTTTAGCACTCATGTATGAGATAGTTTAGGTTTTGAGACATGATTTAATTTAGTTAATTAGTGGTTTTACTTGAAGTGATGAGCATGATGTTGGCCCATTTGGATGACCTATTTGATAGTACTATTTAGATGCTTATGGATATGTTTAATTTGATTGATGAGATTAGTAGTTATTTGTTATGGATATTCGAGGTTCTTGTTATATTCCACTGAGTAGGTTAATATGTGCATGTTTATATTCCGCTACACTTTATGAATTGATGTTGTTATCTTATGATTATGCTTCCGCTGTGAATGTTTGTTAATTGAGGATAGTAATTGTATAAAAAAAAAGAAAAAGAATGAGAAAATATATATGTTGCAAATCAGTAAGTTAAGTAAGAAACCCCTTTCTCAAGGAAAGGGTAATGTCACACTCCAAGATCCGTGATGCTGTGCACGTGCATTTTTCTTATATTACCCCGATTTTCGTGTGTAGGTTTCGGGGCGTGACAATCAATGATTCCGATAGTCTCTCTAGAATCCTCCAAGTGGTCGAGAGAAATGGGACCATTAAGCATCTTTTACTTTTATGATCAAGCTGTATGATTAATGGGACTGGAAGTGCAAAAGAGAAGGGGATAAAATTTGGCAGATTTTCCAATCACAATAGATTCATACCAAGGGTTAGCATTGAGCTTGTATCTTTTTTAATTGATTATGGATGAATTGACTGAGCATATATAAGAGGGGGTCCCATGGTGAATTTTGTCTTCTGATTATATAATTTTGATTGTATAAACTAGATAGGGAGGTAAATGCCAAGTTAGCACTTGGGGTAGATGTTTTAGAATCAAAAGGTTTTATGATAAGTTGGACAAAACAAAATATATGGAGTGCAATCCTAGTTTAAAAAGAAGAAGAAGAATAGAAATAAAGGAATAGTTAAAATTGATGACCAAAAGACATCCTTGAGCGTTTATTTTTGTTATCTTTGGTTAATTGTCTATAATGTGATGCAGACATCGAGGCTGAAGTGGGACCCGCATGAGATATGGGTGGGATCCACATGTGTGACACAATATGGAGTTGATGTTGGCGTCATGTGGTTTATTATGGATGCAACATTATCTTTAATTAGTTAGAGTTAAACATGTTTATTTATCAAACATTATCTTTATTTATTTCTAGATTTTAATTATAGTTTCCTAATGTAACTAGGAGTTTTTATGTCTATATTATCTTTTATATATATCAAGTTGGTGTTAGATTAAAATAAGAGTCCAAATTTATTTTAAGTTAAAGTTGTAATAAAATAGGATTTTATTAAAGTCCTTTTAAAGTCAAAGTCCACATGGGACTATAGTTGGTTGTGGGGATATAAAACCCATGATACTTTATGTGGATTTTTTTTAATGCAAAAAATGAGTTTTTCTCTCTAAACTCTTGGATGGGTAATTTTCTCTCTTTTGATTGATTTCTCTTACTTTAAGTTTGTAAAACCTAGATTGGTTTTCCCATTGGTGGACTCCTTTGGGTTGAGCAAGCTTGGTAGAGGCTAAGATCCCTTGATTTGGTGAGTTAATATAAAATAAAAGAAAAATAACATAGAATGCCAAATGGCATAAACAAGGGGGTTGAACTATTGTTCAATATATATTTGATTCCTTGTTTCTTTTAATATATAGTATAGATTTACAGTGTCACTTCAACTAGTATAGTTTACTTAGCATAAGAAAGATGTCTTATTATTATTTTTATTATTATGATGAATTGAGCATAAAATAAATCATACAAAAGGAGTGATTTTTCCATTCAATCATTTGTGTTTCTTGTAATTTTTTTTAAACAAAATTCTTTGCTATCTATATTTGCTTGTTTGGTTTAATAGATTTAGAAGAAGCAATCTCTATTCTATAACTTTTGGACTAGTTTGATTCTTCCAAGGCTCATTTTAAGATATTTTTAGCTTAATTTACATTAAAAAACAAGTCTGATGCCCCACCTCCCCCATAAAAACTGTGATGAGAAATAATGGCAGATATTTCATTTTTAAGAGTCAATGCCGATGCATCTTTAACATGAGCAAGATCAAAGAAACATTCTTGTATAACACCATCTTTGTCAACAAATCTCAAAACAAGAGCCATTTGTTCTTTCTTAGACTCATCACGTGCCTCATCAACTATAATGCAAAATTTGGAATCTCCAATATCTTCATGAATCTTATTCCGCGTGATTGCATATCATATAAACAAAACCTATGCATTTGATACCCTCAATGGCTTTGGTGGGCTCCATATTTGTTACTAAGTCGATGAGTTTAAATATTATAGACAAAATCAAATGGACAAAGGAACCCCTCCCCCTAATCGTAGGTCTTACTAGTTATGTAAATGAGTCAAGCTAATCCCAGCTAAGCTCATCTTGGTTTAAGCTTATGAGAGATGAACCAGACTTAAACTTAGCTTATTAAGAATTTGTTAGAACCAAAGTCGAGCTCGAGCTCAACTCAACTGAGCTTTGCTTCATTTCAGCCCAAATTGTAATATGAAGCTACATAAGTCAAATTTACAACCCCATAGATACCATAATCTAAAATCATTAAAATTAAAGAGAAACTTGGTATTCAAGCTTTGTAGAAATAAAAAAGTGCACGAATGACAACTTACATGACATTTGCCACAATTTCAGTAGGCAAATCAAGTATTTGAACCTCATTCGCACATAGCAAAGTGAAGGTCCACAAGTCTACAAGATATGCACACTCGCCACTCAAAAAGTGTGGGAATACATTGTTCATATTCGAGCACTATGGAAAACCAAAAGTCCAAACTCGACTAAAACTCTATCAATGGTGGTTGTTTTGGATAGTCACAACTCCTATGAGTTCCTTAACCACCTATGAGACTAAAGAAGGTGCATTCTCACATAGAAGAAACACCAATATGTTCGAGATGAGGATGAAAGAATCCCATTTCAATATGGAAGCCATGAATGAGATAGAGTTTTTTTCCAATAAGGGCTCTTCTTTAACTCGTTTTTGCACCTATAAATACCTCCAAGGCTACACGAAATAAAATGTTGAGTCTCTATCATAAGCTAGAACTTTCAAGCAAACATTGCTTTCCAGATTCGGGTAAGTTCTACTTCTCCATCTCCTCCAAAGTTTAATAAGTTCCCCTCTTCCAAAAGATGACAACAAGTCCATTATACCTCTACAATCTCTCCAAGGAAGATAATATAGGAAGCTTAATGTCAACAAAGGTTATGGCCAGGTAAACTTACTTGTACTTGAGCAGCAAAGTTTGTAACTATATTTATTGATAAAAATATATTTTCTTATATTTTCCTCTTCTCTTATTTATGTATGTAACTTCTTCATTATACAAGTTTAGAAACTTAAGGTCAATTAGTGGTTTGTTGTGTTGAATAGTAGTAAATGACAAGTCTCCTAAACTTGGGGTATTAGCCCCCACTCATAAAAAATAATAAACTAGCCCTTAAACAGCTAAGTAATTTGTTCAATGAATTTTGCCTTATACATGGCTCAAAATTTGGTGTTACAAATTATTGGCACGTCTAGTGGGACTATACTTTCCTCTCATATCTCTTTAAGTTCTGATGTATTAATGGGTGTTTTCCCTTTTCATAGGTACCCCAATGAAATTGCAATCGTGGAGCCCTCTTCCTGTGCATTGCAAGGGCATTTTGCCACATCGAAAACATGGGTTGAGGCTTTGGTCTCCCCATCATCATCTATTTACATGGTTGAAGCTCTAGTCTCCCAAACAACACTCATGGTTGAGGCTCCTGTCTCCCAAACAACATCTATGGTTGAGGCTTTGTCTCCCAACAAAAGGTTAAGGCTCCAGTCTCCCTAATTTCAGTAGCGGTTGAGGATTCAGTCTCCCCCCAAGTGGTTGTAGTGATGCCCATATCCGTTAAGGATAATGTGTAAATGTAATATGTTGTAAATTCCATGAACTGTAAAATACATGTATTGTGTAGACTAGTCATGTTAGAGTCTAGGAGGTCTTTGAGTCAAAGCATCATGAAGATCATCATCAAGTGTCAAGAAGATCTCAAGAGAGTAAAGTGCGAGCATACGAGTCATTCCGAAGGATTCATGCATTACTCTGAGCCTTCTCAAGGTAAATCAGGTATTGTATGACATCCTAAGTGAATCAAGGGTCCAATAAGGGTTTCCCAAAATCCACGGACCTTCCCGAACCATGGAGGGGTGATCCAAAGCCCTCTATAGCATTCTCAAGTCTTTAGAAGGGATTATAGAGATTTTAGATCTATTCAGGATTGAACCACTTTGATCTAAATAGTTTGGATTGATCCAAACTTATTTGGATTGATCTAGGATCGATCCACCAACTCTCGGGTTGCAGGATCTAAGTGATTTTTGCACTTGGATCAATCCAAAGTAGCGAAAACACTATATAGCAGTCTAAACTTCATAAATCCATTGACAATCAATGGCCAATATTATTTGACCATTTGGGGATGTTCTAATCCAATGAACATGGATTATTTTTGTCCATTATATAAAGGTTTGAGCATCCATTGCACAACTAATAGTTCTTGCTAAATTCTCATGCACTTGAAAGCTCATTTTGTCTATTAAGGTAGATCTTGAGAGGTTTGGTTCTTCCAATCTTTGGAGAACCTCTTGCTATGCTTAGATAGGAAAATCTATACTTAAGACCATTCCATTGCCACCTCTCCATTCTTGCTAAGGCATATCTTTTGGAGGTAGGCTACAAGGGTTGTCCAAAAGGAAACCCAAGAAGAGATAGTATGGGATTGAGTGTCACACTATGCTCAAGGAGGAGCAACCCACCAAGGTTGACCCAACTAGCTTGTAGAACCACCAAGAAGCATTGGGGAAAGATAGTCACATCTTGCTCAAGGAGGGCTAACCCCAACTTGTGTGCAAAGGCAAGATCAACCTTCCAAGAGGTAAACACTTGCTCTTAAACTTTTATTAAAGTTTTTGAGACCTCTCCCGTCGGAGACACCAGGAGAATTAGCACTACCGCGCGGAGACACTAGTAGTGTAGACCAAAATCTCTTCCGTCGGAGACACCGAAAGAGTAGACCATAGATCACACTCGCTGGAGACACTGGGTGTAGCTTGTTTGGCAAGTAGATTAGGATTTTATTAAATTTATTCTTGATTGTATTATATTCAATGTTAAGAAAATTATATAACTCGATGTTAAGCTTTTGAGAGTGGATGTAGGTCTGTGTGCCGAACCACCATAAACACTTGTGTTTTTATATTGCATGCTTTGTGATTGTTCTTTAATTTTCATATCATAAACAAGCACAAACATCTAAGCCTTAGTTGAATTTGAAAATTAGACTAATTGAACACACTTGTATATTTGGTTTGCAATTAATAGAAAATTAATCACCTAAGTGTTTGTGTGTATGCTAAATTGCTTGACACACTAAATTTTCATAAACATGCACAAACATTTAGGCTTTAGATAATTTGAAAATTGGTTAATCTATCATTTAAATTTATTTAAATATCTTGTAAAGTATATTAAATTTGCAATTCATTATTTATAGGTCACTTTAGGACTTCACTTAATGTTCTAAACTTAAGTGATCATATTGTGGGGTAATTGGAAGTGACACTAACTAAGGTTAATATAAAATGATTAATCAAGAAACCTTAGGAAACTTATCAACCCTGCTTCCGCTCTGCTATAGGTAATACTATAGCGCATGACGGAGCCTCGTGGTTTCTGATAAGTTCATAGGAAAGTGATTTACTAATCAAAAGAATTTCCACTGCATCTTTAATCGAATTAAAGTAAATCATAAGAGGGTGAAGAAATTAATTAAAAAAGAATCAAAAAAGTGTAGATATCCTATTCACCCCCCTCTAAGAATTACATATAGACCTCGACTCCTCATCCTATATCATTCGTAGGAAAACATCCATAGGTAATAAGCACATGTTCCATGAGTAATATCTTCTGTAGGAATTACACACATATCATCTACAAGAAACACATTTGTAGGATCATTGTTGAAAATGACATATTTTATTAAATAAAAATTATATTTTCAACTAGTTTATACACGGTTCATTTATCCATTGACCTTGTGATAACCAAGTTGGTTTCCCATTGAACCTAGAACAACTAAGTTGTGTATTTACTAAATACAAATTACATGCTTAACAATACCATTTCCCTTGATGTACTAGAGGTTAACTCCTTACCAAGGCTTTTTGATAATGGGTCTATCAAATTATCTTTTAAATTTACATATTGCATGGCCATAATGCTCAATGATTAGATCCCCTCACATGATTGTGCTTTAGGCATACGGTCTTAGATTTCTCACTATATTCCATTATTTACTTTATGCATCACAACTTGATAATCACAGTAGATTGTTAATGTTCGTATAGGCTTATTCAATATTGGTACGTTTACAGATATGTTTCTCAACCATTCTACTTCCTCCCCCATGAAAGAGAGGGCAAAAAGTTCCGAATCCATAGAGGAATGAGTCAAACAAGTTGATTTATTGGATTTTCAAATAAATGTTCTTCCTCCCAAGGTGAAAATCCATGAAATCACCAATTTGGACTTGTCTAGATCTAAATTCCAGGTAGCATCGCTATGTCCCTCAACAAAAGCAGAATATCCTCTATAATAGATTCCACAATTTAAAGTACCTCTCAAGTATCTTAGAACTGTATAGTGCACTCCAATAGATACTAACCAGATTGCTTGTGTATCAGCTCAACATTCCCCTTGTGAAAGCAATGTTTATCTTGGTGTAGTGCATGGCATACAAGGTAGCCTATTACTTGTGAATACTTGTGTTTTGATACATGGTGACCCTTGTTCTTCATCAACTTGACATTGGTATTCACAAGAGTGGTTGTTGGTACACATTCGACTATGTTGAATCTTTTGTGAACCTTCTCAATATAGTTGGATTATGAAATCACAATTTCATGATCATTTATGATTATTTTGATTCTTAGAATAACTTTTGCAACTCCCAGTTTTTTCATATCAAACTTTGACGAAAGAAACCTCTTTGTATTTTTGACATAGGATATATCAGTTATATCATCGATACACCAAATTGATTATCACACACAACTCCCCATTGTTCTTTATGTAGATGCACATGTCCAATCCATTACCATAAATTTTATCAAAACTTATCATGCCACTGTTTAGGTACTTGTTTTACTCTATATAAAAATTTGATCAACTTGCACATTTTTTTCTTATATCCAGGCACGACGAATCCTTCTAACTGCTCCATGTAAATTTCTTCTTCTAATTGGCCGTTTAGGAAAGCAGTCTTAACATCCATTAATGTATGACCAGGTTCTTAATAGCAGGATTTCTCAGTAATCTTATAGTAGAAATTCTTGCTACAGGGACATAAGTATCAAAGGCTTTCATTTCTTTGTACCCTTTAGCAACCAACCAAACTTTGTACTTTTCAATAGTACCATCAAGTTTGATTTTCCTTTTCAAAATCCATTTGCATCCGATTGGCTTACAACCTCAAGGAATATCCACCAGCACCCATCTATTGTTGGACATTAACGACTGCATCTCACCATCTAAAGCTTCTTTCCATAAGATCATGTCATGTGATTTCATGGTTTCCTAGTGGATAAAGGATCTCCTTCAGTTAAGCACATAATGAAACGTGGACCAAAGTCCTTGTGTTTCCTAACTCTAGTGCTTCTTCAATGATTTGCAGCCGTAAAACCATCGGGTCTACTTCTTTTCTTGAATCTAGGCTCATCCACCCCATTATTTCCTTGCTTTTATTGGACCAAAATATGTGTTTGAAGAATTCCGTATTTGCAGATTCAATAATTATGTGAAGGATATGTTTTTCTAGATTTAGGAATATGTATGCCTTACTCGTCATCGAGTATCCAATGAACATAATTGATTCATCTTGGTTTCACCTTTAATGTGTACTCATGTGGCCATCTTACTTGAACAAGGCAACCCTAAGTCTTGGCATAACTCAGATTTGGTGTCCTTCCTTTCCATATATGATATGGAGCGACTTCCAGTTTCTTATGAGAAACATGATTTAGAATGTGAAAAGTTGCTAAAAAGGCTTCATCCCCACAAGATTTGTTGCGTCTCAAAACATATACTTATAAGGCTACGAATTTTGGCACTTGACATTAATCCATTCACACCATTAATGTCATTCAAATTTCTTATAATTTTTTTCACATCTTTCCTTTCGTACATAAATAGCGGAATTGCATAACCAAACCATAATCATTCCATTTCATTTAATAAAAATCTATAAACCATAATCTATAAATAAAATTCATAGTCTGACATAGCTCAAATAATAGCAAACCATCTCCATAAAGTTGAAACTTTAAACTAACCTATGACATCTCAAATATAATTGAAATAACTGAATCAAAATATGTCTCTAAACTAATACTAAAATAAATAACATAGTGTTTGATAATAACTAAATCAAATCTCCGTAATTGCTTACTCTCTTTAGAATCTAGGCTAGTCATCTACCCTGTCAGCCTCATCATCTGAAAACAACAGTGTCAACTTTGTAAGCAGCTGACTTTGTAAATAAACAATAATACTACTTAACATGTTGAAACAATTGGGTCAGTGAACACAAATATTTTCACAATCAAAACAGCTGAAACATGTTTTCAAAACAATTACTTTACATATAAAAATAATGTTTCTAATCTAAGATAGAACAAATAACATATTAGAACAGAAATCAAGATGTATAACTGAATGGAAACATAATCTGAAGTACAGAATATACATATATGAGACTTGCTGAAACAAATATCTAAATCCTCCCACATGGAATACAAGATAGATAACAAACAACTGAATTATATGCCGAAAATCTAATACACATAAAGTACTGTTAGATAACAGATAACATAATAGAACAAAACGAACTCATCTATAATCCGATGGTAGGATACCACTTTCTCACGCCTAGTAGCGAACATCAAACTAACATCATCAATTAATCTGACCCGACGAAGAGGGTACATAATCACATTTATTTAAACTCGATGAGGGGTTCCATCAAATATGCAACTATGATGTCAAAGGGGTCTCATGTCATAACTAAACATATATTTTCATTAAAACAAATACAGATACTAGCAGATATCAAAGAAGAACAAACTAACCATATTTAATAATTTTTAAACAATGCATATCTTTGAAGAAAAACAGAAAACACAGAATTTGACCCACCTAAGCACATAGTTCTACGGATTGGCATAACAAAGAACTTTAGAACAAACTTTAAAAAATATATATTTTTACTAAAAATCTATGAAAAATCCTTTAAAAAACATGAGATCTTTTTAAAGTAATTGCAAAACAGATTTTCTATTTTCAAAACCTAGTTTCTAATAACCTAGTCAAAGCAAAACCTTCATGGATCTTAGCAAAATTAAACAAAATGATTCTAAGAACCTAAGAACAATCAAAACAATGTAGAAGTGTTCTTATTTACTTACTTCTTGGTCTGGAAATGAATCTCTAACAAAAGCTTTACTTTCCTCTTCGAAAATCTCCAAAACTTGCTTCAAACCTTAGTTTTTCCCTTGTTCTTCCTTTCTTTATTGCTCTTAATATTTTGTGTTAAAATAAGGAGAAAAACAACTCTTATATAGACCCTATAGGTCTTTTAATCAAAACAAAAAACCCCCAAGGCAAAAGAACTCGAAAAATCGAGTTTCCAAAAACATAGCCAAATGCATCCAAGCCTTCCGATTGATCGAGCCTCCTTAGCTCAATTGATCAGGCCGGAGCCCTTCTAATTTTTTTTTCTGCTTGACCTTTACGCATTCCAACGTTCATAACTTCTTTGTTTATGGTCCATTTTGCTCGCCGTTTGTTTCGTTGGATTCTAGACTTCTATGCCTCTCCAATGACATAAGATTCACTAATAAATTCTCTCTATATTTTTTATGGTGTCTCTAAAATTGTGTCAATTTACAAATCAATACATATGTGTTTAAATGGTTTTAAGTGTGTGTAAAACATGTGAAAAACATATGTGTGACACATGTGTGACATCTGTACGAAGTATGTACGAATATGTGCAGGGTGTTAAAAGATTGTAAATGATCTAAAACTTATTCAACATTGCATTGACTATCTTGGTTAAGGTGCGGTTCTTCCTTTCAACTACTCCATTTTGTTGCAAAGTATAAGGAGTTGATGTCTCTCTTTGGATACCACAATCTTTATAAAATTTGATGACTTCTGAATTTATGTATTTGCCTCATTTGTTAGATCAAGGATCTAGATCTTCAAGTTGAGAAAGTTTTTAACTTCTTCCTTGTAGGACTTAAACTTTTCAAATGCATCATCCTTGGTCCATAACAAATATACATACATGTATTTAAACACATCATCGATGAAGGTTATGAAGTACATTTTTCCTCCTCTAGATAAAATGTCATTCATCTTGAAGATGTACATATATATAAACTTGAGTTTAGTTGAAGAACATTGCACACTCTTGAATGAACTTTGAGTGATTTTGCTTTTGTAACATGTGGCATATTTATCACTTTGAGAATCATTGATTTTGGTGATTAATCCTATATTAACCATGTGTTGGATTCTTTTGTAGTGAGCGTGTCCTAATCTACTGTGCCATAGATTAAACGAGTCAATAACATAAATAGAAATAGAGGGCATTTCATTAATAGTATTCAACTTGAACATACCATATGTGGAAAAACGGTTGCCAATAAACAAACCAAACTTGGTAAGTATAAATTTGTCGAACTCAAACACCATCTTGATTATGTGTCTGCTAAGGAGTGCGTTAGAGACTGAGTTCTTCCTAATATCTGGGACTTGCAAGACTTTCTAAAGAAGGATGGTCTTGCTAGATGTGAAGTGCAGCTGCACAACACCTTTGCTAATAACCTTCAAGGTAGAGGAATTACCTGTGAGCATGCTCATCCCTTTCCCCACTAGTTCATAGGAGGTGAATAGGTTTCTATCACTACAAATGTGACAAATTGCACCGGTGTCAACCCATCAAGCTACTTCATCTCCACCTACCAGGTAGGCTTCAACAATGATGCCACACGATTTTCCTGCTCTGTTTTTCACTTATCCTTCCTTTTCTTATCACAGCCATACTTTTGGTGGCGGCATGTTCTTGCCATATGTCCCGACTTCCTGAAGACATAGCAATTGTACTTACTCTTCTCTTTCTTAAAGGACTTCTTATTATCCTTGACTTGCTTCTTGAAACCTTTCTTTTTTAGAGAGAATCTTTTATTAGGATTTGACTCCACAACATTAGCCTTTACAAACAACTTAGCTTTCTTTATCTCATTTTTGGACAGTTCTTCAACTCAAATTAATGCATTAGAATATTGAGAGGCATATCATCCCACTCGTGCATCAGTTTCGTCTCGTAATCATATCAAGCACAACTCTGAGATGAGCATGTTCACATAAAAGATGGGATCAATGGACATCCCTACATATGAGATTGTTTCAACAATATTATAAAAATCCTTAGTTTTTTCTAAGATAGACTTTCAATCGATCATCTTGAACTTGCCATAATTTTGCACATGAAACTTCTTGTTCCCAACTTCTTCTTTGAAGTAAACTGTTTTAATGGCTTCCCAGAGTTCCCTTGCAGTTTTAGTTTTCTTGGAAAACTAATTGAATAAACTGCTAGACAAAGATTCTAGTATTTTATGACGACATTTGTAGTCATTATTTGCCCAATCTTTGGCTACGTAAGTTGTGAAATCAATTTCATCCACAATCACTAGAGGTTCATCAGTCAGTACTCACATGATCTTTCTTTCCTATCTAGAGAAGTTCTATCCATTGAAACGGGTTTATTCTAGTTGGGTCAAACTAGATTCGCCAATAGGAGCATACCTTCAAATTGTTGTTTTCTGTATATTAAGAAAACAAGTTGATGTTAGTGGAGGAAGGAGTATCAAAAACAATTTGGCAAGTACCCATTGAAAGGTTATGAAGTGTGTTATGATGAGTAGCCCATTGTTGGTGTTGGGATTTGGGAGGACCCCTCTCATTGGATTCTTCCCCCACTTCGCCTTGTTCTAGAAGGAGAAGTGTGTGTCAGAGGAATTATCTCTTTCTCGAGAATGGTGTATATATTATCATTACTATTTATGGTCATGTTAGGTAAGGATGGCAACGAGCTGAGCTAAGCCAAGCTTTTCCCAGTTCAACTCGGGCGTGTCACATGAAGGCAAAGCTCAGGCTTGTGGAAGCTGACTCAGCTCACCAGTCAGGAAAAAAAAAAGGTCAAACTCCTTAATGACTTATTAACCCAAATATTTTTTAAACATTACTATTTTCACATTTTCACACACACACACACACACACATATTAAACAATTAATAAACTAAATTTTTAGCGAGCAGAGCTTTTATTTAGCTAAGCTTAATGAAGCTCGGCTCAGGCTCATTTAACAAACAAGCTCAAATCCAAGTTCAGGCTTAGCTTGACGAGCTTAAAATGAGGCCCAAGCTCAACTCATTACCACCTCTAATGTTAAGGTCATATAGAATTGCTGTTAACTCAGATTTTATTGATGGAGTTGGACATTAGTTTCCTCCTTTTAAAAAAGGAAAGTGAGTTTATACTCTTAGGCCTAAATTTGGAGACTCCTGATTGATCTAAGTCACTAAAGAGTCCTTATTATTTAATAGAGAATGAGACAGTTTATCATGATGATAACGTCTCTAACAACATAAAATAAAATAAAATAAATTAAAAGCATAATGTGGTCGCCACGTAAGCATGTTACACCATTTCACAATGTGCCTCGGTTTTGATCAATTTGGACGGTTGGCAATGCATGATACAAACAAAAAACCTCCACCCACCACACAATCTCTCTCTCTCATGGATCCCTATCCATTTGTTGCTTATTTATTACTTACAAGGAGGTGGAGGATTTCCTCCACTTACGTTCCACACAAAAGAGCAAGGTGGGTCTGATTTGATTGAATTAAAGCAAAATTTCGTTTCCCTCCGAGATATTTACCAAAATAAAAAATTGTTAGTATGTAAAATTGTGGGGGCTAGAAGAGACTCAATAGTTTGAATCTCTTTTATAACCATTACGCCCATGGTTACAACAAAATTAAATGAACGTTTAAAAATATTTTAAGAAGGCAAAAATACCCTTTTTTACCACAATCAACGTCTTCCTCTTCAACCTCTGGTTTTCAAAGAGCACTCAAAACCCTGCATCTTCCCCTCTCACTATCACTGGTACAGCTCTTCCTTTGCTGATCCAGTTCAAATCCTTCACGTATACGATAATGTCTTTCACAGCTTCTCTGCAACTCTTAACTCCCTGACCAGGCAACTCCCCCATCGTATAGTGTTCTCCAATTTTTTGTTCTTCTATATTTTGACCATACCGGAATTGAGGACAAGGTCTGTATAAATCAATTTTTTTCTATTAGCTCCGAAGCATCAACTTCTTTTTACCCATTAGCAGCTATATAAACTCATAATAAGCCATAAAAAATTGGTGAAAAGAAATGGCTATCGCCGAGGATGAAGACAATTAGTGGGAGAGGGAGACAGAAAAAGGAGTAGATTTGAAAAAAAAAACAATTCTATAGGACTGTGATTAAAAAAAAGAAAAAAACAATTCTATTTTTTAAACACTCAGTTGGGCTACTACATAAAATCCAGACAGGATGTTCTATTTCCACCACAGTTTTTACTAAGTCCACCTCACTTAAAACTCATATTTTCCTTTCCCAAAATACCCAATTGTACAAAGTCTACATTAACCTTTTGAAAAAAAAAAGATTTCTAAGTCCACCTCACTCTCTCCCTCCAAAACCAACGTTACGTATTCTCTCCCCTCCATTTCTTTCTCTCCTAACACACCTCAATCTTAGGTTTCTTCTCAAATCCTTCCTCATAACACCTCATTTTGAAAGTTAGGCATTTACAAGAGAGAAGTGAAGTAATGGAGTACAATGGAAGTGAATTGGAGCGAGAATGAAGCATAGAGATATGTGAAAATCCATAGTTTTCACGCTGTGTTCGGCAAGACCAGGCTGAGCAACCTATGGTGTGCTTGGCTAGGCTAACTGAGCATAGCAGGCTTCACTCGGCCAGTCCAACCAAGTACCCTATGTGGTGCTCGGCCAGACTAATTGAGCACACTTTTGTCTGCTCAGTTGGTCTAGCCAAGCACCACATAGGGTGCTCGGTTAGTCTAGCCGAATGAAGCCTGTTATGCTCGGGTAACCAGGTTCGAATATAGCAATTTTTTTTATAAAAAAAATCAGTGAATATTTTTTAAAGATTTATTTTGTCTATTAATATACAAAGATAAATCTTGTGATTGCAGCCCACCCAATGTAGCCAGACTTGCCATTAAATGGTCGTGGATTACAGTTATGAGTTCATCATATACGAGGTAAAAATCAATTCTTAGTATACGCTAAAAATCAATCCATAGTAAGTGGATCAATTGGCCATTATGTTCTTTCTCTTTCTTTTGTAGATATTCACTAGTCGGACGAACTTAATTAAGTGGGCAATAGATGCTGCAAAGAAGAATGGTTTTTTTATTTCTATTTTGAACTTAGATTCAGGTGGTGTTATAAGAAAAGTCAGTTTGACCCTTAGATGTGAGAGGAGTGGACGGTATAGAGAAGACAAAAGGTCTAAAAATATTGGTGTGGGTGCTAATGTTAAGGGGACAGGTACAAAAAAATACGAATGTCCATTCCGATTGAAAGGCAGGAAGTTGCCTAGCGAAGATGACTGGATATTAGAAGTTGTATGCGGCATGCATAACCACCGGGCTGCAGATTATCTAGAGGGTCACTCCTATGTTAGTAAATTATCCGAAGAGGAGTACTCGTTATTAAAGGACATGTCCAATAGTAACGTACCACCAAAAGACATTTTGGTCACTATGAAGAAAAAAGATCCCCTTAATACAGCTACAATGAAGACAGTCAACAATGTGCGACACAAATATAAGCTGGAAGAAAAGGGTGGGAGATCCTAGATGCAATAATTATTGGCACTGTTGGTTGAGCATCAATACATCGAGTGACACCATACGAGTGAGGATAGTGAGACTGTCATTGACTTATTTTGGGCACACCCAACCAGCTTGGATTTATTACATGCATTTCCACATGTGTTGCTCATGGATTGCACATATAAAACCAATAGATATTGCATGCCCCTATTGGAAATTGTTGGGATGATATCTACTGACATGACCTTATCCGTGGCATTTGTGTTTCTACAACATGAGAGGGATGACAACTTCAAATGGGCCCTAGATGTCTTGCATGGTATCATGGATGATAGTGTTTTGCCCCACGTCATTGTGACAGATAGGGACTTGGCCCTAATGAATGTTATCGCATAAGTGTTTCCCACTTCCACGTATCTATTGTGTAGGTGGCACATCAATAAGAATGTGCTTGCAAAGTGTAAGAAGTTATTTTCAACACAGGGGGCATGAGATTTCTTCATGACCTATTGGAATCTAGTGGTTCTGTCCCCAACCGAAGAGGATTACGACAACCACTTAACACTATTGGAGAAGCAGTTCAATCCTTATCTAGACGCACTTGACTACGTGCGAAGTTGGTTAGATACCTACAAGGGTAGGTTTGTTACAGCCTGGACAGACCGAGTTATGCATCTGGGGGCCACAACGACAAGTAGGTAAGGTTATTTTTTGTTTTTTCTTCTACTTACAATTGTTCCTTAGTGGTTGATATCTAACTAGTTGTTCTTTATATTTCCTGCAGGGTTGAGAGTGCCCATGCTAGGTTAAAGAAGCAGTTGGGATTTAGTCAAGAAATTTTGAGTCCTCTTGGTCGAACATACACAACATGTTTATGTTACAACATACATCAATCAAGGCATCGTTCGAGAAATTGAAGATGGTCGTTCAACACAGTTTCAGGTCATCCATGTTCAGGGAGCTTCACGGGAAAGTCTCCATCACTACACTTAAGAAGGTACTTGATGAGACAAAGCAGGCTGGTTTTGTTGGGATTAACTCCATTGCATGTGGATGTCAGCTTAGATGCACCCACGACCTGCCATGTGCCCACGAAATTGCT
This sequence comes from Platanus orientalis, assembly GCA_025762735.1. Classification (NCBI taxonomy): domain Eukaryota; kingdom Viridiplantae; phylum Streptophyta; class Magnoliopsida; order Proteales; family Platanaceae; genus Platanus; species Platanus orientalis. The sequence continues at coordinate 2,839 of JAOXJP010296341.1, read as the reverse complement.
GACTATATTAGACAGAGGCGTCCGATCCCACTTCATTCTTTGCATACTCATTGGCATAAGCTTGACATGTAACCCACCTCGAACCAGAACCATGTAAACGGGAAAGATATTCATATCTAGGAATTTGAGTTCTTAAAGCAGGCCTATGCACAAGCTAGCAAGTCAGGCAAGACCTAACTACTTAGGAAATTGAGGGAGTTGGTAAATCCGGGGAGTACACATGTAGAGGAACCAGAGATCAAATCAACAATGTGAGGTAGACCACTTGAAAAGATGGATAAATCTAACCGATGTGAGCCATCCGCATTTGAGAGAGTACCATTGATGTAGGATAGCTACTCCCCGTTTGTCACAGGTCCAATGGATGCCAACCCTTTACAGTCGGTGAGACCACCCGACACAGGAGAGTAGAAGAAAATATAATTAATAGGTTTATTATTGTGTAAGTGAAGTAGATTTGTTATATCGTTAATATTGATGCATTATCCCTTCTATCACAGATCGTTCGTTAGACGTCAGTTTGATTCTGATCATATGATGCTTACATCGGACACTTTCCATATGACATACATCCATTTATTCAACATATTGTAGATGTACAAGCTGATGGAAATTGTGGGTTCTGGATGATTGCTATCTTGTTGGGCTGGAGAGAGGATGATTGGTCACAAGTTTTGAATGACTTGTTACATGAACTAGATAGTCACACATAGTATTATGAGCCAATTTTTGGTGGGTTTGTATCATTGAATGAGATTAGACATTCTATGACACACTTCATGGAAGGTGCGTCATACGAGTATTGGATGACCATGTCAAAATGTGGCCACCTGATAGCCTCCTATTACTATGTTATTTTGTACCTTTTGAGTGCGCGACAATGTCTAACATTCCTGCCATTCTGATATGACCTTATATCTGCTGTCACCCGGAAGGAACTTGTTATTGGCTTCGTGAACAACAATCACTTCATACAGGTAAATATAAGTTGCAATGTGCTATTACAGTCAATCATATTTTGCGTTTAACTTCACTCATTGTTATGTCTATAGGTTTTCCTCCTGTCGGGTCATTTTATCCCACCTATCGCAACATATTGGCATAGATATCGAACTGATAATGTGTTGGGATGGGCACTACATTCGTACGAACCACAAATTGAAGAATTCTGACATGGGGTTAGCGAAGATGTAGCGACACAGGAGACGTTGGATTTAACTGATGACTGACTAAGATGAAACATAGCTTAGATGTATCCCGCACAGTGCATTGATTGTGCAATTTTGCATTGATGACTTGTATATAAAATCAATAGTTATTAAAATCTTTTGTATTAACACATTCCTTTGGTGATTAATCTTAATATTATTTCAGTTTTTATATTTCAGTTGCGATCTTTTATTTTTTAGGGATCCCATCCCCACACACAGTCATTTTATTTTATTTTTTTCATTAAGCGATTGCGATATTTTAGTGTGTGATTTTAAAGCATAAAAATGTAATCATAATAACAAGTAAAGAATATGCAAAGAAACAAAAGCTGTGATTTATATAAATAGGGTCATCCTCAAACAAAATAGGCCGATGTATTTGGGGCCTCATCCCCTATAAAGTACATATACAACTCATCAAAAAAAAAGTCTGTGTCTCTGTGATATCCGTCTTTGTGGTCCGCCTTATCTGCAGTCTGTAGTCCCGCATAGATATCGTCATCTCAACGGAGTCGCTATCTTGACAGGTTAGGATATCCCATACTCTTGTAACTACACCCAACAAATGATTGTACCAAAGTGTCAAACACTGGATAATCGGTCTTAGTACATCTATTGTCCGCTCAATACGCTGAAATATGTACAGATAAATATAAATTGCAATAACAAAAATGAACTAAAATGAGAAATACGAGTGTTGAAGTGATATACCTGGTCTATTGACTCTAACTTTGTTTGTGGTGCTCCATGCGATCTGTCGTTTGGATGTTATACGTATTGATGTGATACGCGTGCATACCAGTCCATGTAGTCGGACACACAATCGCCAAGATAAGGTGACAACACAGACCAATGCTCATCCGGGAGTACGTGGCTGTGCCAAAAAACATGAGTGGGATGGTAGGACGCTATACTGGCGCTCCTGAACCTAGTGGGGCAGATGGAATGATCTGTCGTCGCCCAAACTGCCTCAACACTTGCATCAGATGGTAAGGCTCAACGACATCAAGTCATTTAAGCATGTCATGGTAGAACACAACCTCAAGAAATGGGTGATACTAGCTATCATCGTCGTATGATGTCCATGTGACCGGCACAAGTTGAAATATACGTTAGATATATAAAAGATAATTACGGAAAAATGATGATAGTACTGAATTATATTACACTATATAAAAATAAACATAATACGTAGTGGGGGCTGAATGCATCAATGGACTCCCGGAGCGCCATCCCGTTGTTCATAAGACAACCTGTCTCCCTGCGCGACAAATAATGGTGGATGCGTGGTTGGCTGGGATGATAACGTATGTTCCAACGTAGAACAATGAAGGGAAAGTACTCGTATATCCACCCCTCCATCAGTATAAGGTAGCTAGCGATTTGCCGTACATCCGACTTACTGGCAACCCCTAAATGCCGATATAAATGTGCTAGAGTAGCGGCTCCCCACGCGTAGGTTTAGACCCTATCAAGATCATCTAGGCACTAGAGATAACCAACCTGCACTAGAGTAGCTATTTTGTTCACAAACAGCGTGCACTCGATCAAATAAAGCAAAAATGCCTTGACGGAGCATCTAATCACTTCATCGCCACAGGCGTCAGCCACCCTCCCCTGAAATCTGC